>WYDI02010959.1:0-22342 GCA_009867235.2 Psittacus erithacus | reverse complement strand
CAGGAGCCTTCTCTTGTCCAGGCTGCCCCAGCCCAGCTCTCTCAGCCTGGCTCCAGAGCAGAGCTGCTCCAGCCCTTCTGAAGCTCTTGGAGATCAACGTGTCAGCAGTTCAGTCGCTTTTGCCATAATTTAGGACAGAGATGCCAACATTTCTGCATTCCTTCTCCCAGCAGTAGAGAACGTGTGTATTGTACAGCTTCAGATCCACAAAAGGATTGTTTTCCTGCTTCTCAAACAGGACTGTGGGAGCCGCTGCGTAAAACACACCACCTATCAAGAAAAGGTGCTGTGAAAAGTCAGCGCTGGAGGTGATAACAAATTTCTCTTTCAAGTGATGGTTCAGATTATGGTGATGCTGTTGACTGCTGAATCACACTGCTGGAGCCAGAGATGTGAATTCCGGTGCCACAAGCTGTAAATAACTTCTGGGCTATATTTCTAGCTCTCCATTCCCTCATCTGGAATTAGTAGCACAATTTATGGCTCAAGTTTTCTTTACTAAACTGCTTATTCCCCTTTTATGCTTTTATACTTACTCCAAGTCCATTTTTTCCTAGGTATATATGAAGAAATAGATGCCTCTTTTGAGGGACACCCATCAAGCTTGCTGGTCAGAGCATCTTCAGAGCAAAGTATTTTGGAAACTAATTTTAGATGCTCAGCATCATGAATTATTTGTTGCATAACAGCAATAAAGTTGGATGCAGGAAGCTGCTCTTGTGTCACTGCATAACTGGTCATATCCTTTATGTTACTGGGAAAGAAGGTTAAACACTTGTACTCTTTCTGGGTCATCCTTTTTAGCTGCTTCACTTTTCATGTGAGCCTGTGTTAACAAATCTATCACAGCAGGGAAGGGGGTTTTGTCTCCCATACTAAGCTAATAAATCTGTGTCCATAGGTGAGTAGGCATATCAAGTAATTGTAAAGTTATTGAAACTTTTACATGTTGGATTATTTCCAGGTAAATTGCTCTGTAAATCTGGATGGTTTAGGCAGATCAGAGGCTAGCAAGTGATGTGAAATGGATTTCGGAGTCCAAATGCAGGCTTTGGAGCTCCTGACATAGTAAATCAATGCTGGGAGTTTGTAGGAAGATTCTAGAAGGCACAGAGGAATGGCTCACACCACCTCTACAGCTCCTGGGTGTGGAGGTTAGCACTCAGGTAGATTGAGGAGCTTAATCTGGCCCTTCCCTTCTCTGCTTGGAAAGAACAGAGTAAGTTCACTCCTGTGGACTTTGTGCTGCCATGTTGCTGGAATGTGATGTTTCCATGGAAATACACTGGGATGCCTTAGCTTTGAGGCATGGATGGCAGCAGGAGATGTCAGGTCTGTGTTGCATTGGGGCTGAGCTCTTCTCCAGAGAGAGGCATGAGTTATGATAACCATTGGCCCTGGAGTGCTGAATTTGCCTTGTGTGTTTACCTCAGCAGTTAAATACTGTGAGCCTTGAGAAACACAAATTGCCTCCAGTTCATATTTGAGTGGGAAGGCAGGCAGACACCTTTCCTGGTGACAGACAGCATGCACATAATCAAATCTGCATGTTTAAAAAGAGCTGCTCCTGTGCTGTTTCTTCTAGAACTCTAAAACGATCCCATAAATGGTGTCTGCACCCTCTGAGATGAGTTGTCATGTCAGAGGCTCCTAATTCATATTTAGGCACTTTCTACATGGTTTGGAAGGAAAGAAACATTTAAATAGGAAGTATATAATGAAATATACTTAGAAACCAATGGAATCTTGATGAAGTCCCTGCCTTTGGCAGGGGTGTTAGAACTAGATGATCTTAAGGTCCTTTCCAACCCTAACTTTTCTATGATTCTGTAAGTCAGTAGACATTTCAGGTGATGCAAGCAAAGCTTTAAAGCAGGTTGTTACTCACACTGAATTGCGAAACAAGCTCTTGTCATGTCTCCTGATTTCAGTCAGCTGGATTAGCCTCTTGTATAACCAGGGGAGCTCCTGGGGAGCAGTTATAGGATGTTCAGTTGGAAGTGTGAATATCTGTGCTTTAAAAAACAGGATTTTGGCTCAGCTCAAGGTCTGTGTGGTGCAGGGATCTTATGTTTAGGGACAAAGCAGTGGCAGGTTGTACAGAGGAGAGAATGGCACAAGCAAAGCATGGCAATGTCCATGGGGCACATTAAATGTCCTTCCCATCGGAGGCTGCAGCTGGACTCCACTTTCTTGATGCTGTCAGCAAATAAACAGGAGCAATCTGGACTGAAGATGAAGGAGGCCAAGTGTTTCCCAGGCAGCCCCTGCAGAGCTTTTATTTTACATGTGATTTTTGTAATGAACACATGGAGAATATGCCTGAATGGAGCTTTGACTTCTTTTTTTGCTCCATGAAGTATTGTCAGCTCATTTTGTGCCAAACATTGAGAACTGGTGAACTGAAAGTGTCCTTGAAGAAAGTTGTCTTCTTTGGTCACAGTGCTGTGTGGTGGGGGATACACAAGCAGGCCTTCAACAGACTTGATTTAATACTGACAAGACTTGATTTAATACTTGATTTCATACTTTGTCTCTTTGCTTCCTGGTTTCCAACTGTTGTTTGCTTTTCATTTCTTTTTCCTTCTGCTTTTCTCTTTGTTTCTGCAGGTAAAAATGGCTGCAGAAGAGAAGTGGAAACGTTGGGCTTCAAAGCAGCACAGTGGGGCTGGAGAGCCAGGTGAAAAGGAGCCAGGGGTGCTTCTGAGCCAGCAGCTGGCTGAGCCAGGAAGATTTGCTTATGCAGCGCTTTGTGGGATATCCCTTGCATGGCTCTTCCCTGAAGAAGAGCAAAGGTACTACACGGGATAGCAAGGGGTAAACAAAGGTGTAGCAGCTCGAATGGAGCTGGTATCAGACTCTGTGTGGGGTCTTCTGAAGTTAGGGGAGTGGAAGACCCTCTTGACATTAGGTGTTAATAGTACTGACTTTCTCTCTTACACCTTTAAGCCTTTCATACTTCAGCACAATACTACAGACTTCAAAGCCTGTCTTGAAGCAAGGTCCAGCCCTGTTCAGGTCGTTTGTTTGACCAGCTAGTGTAGCAATTTGCCTTCTGCTGACTTCTTACAGTGCTTTGATTTTTGTGTGAACGGTAACAGATCAATGTTTGAAACCAGAGACCTGCCAAAATGCAAAGTTATGGAGATTAACTGCAGTTCTTGCCTTGCAGCTCCTTCCGGATGGAATTCATTGAGGGCTTTGTGAAGTGGCTGTACCTGCCTGATGCTGTCTTACCTGCCATGACAGCATTTGCTAATGGCTTAGGAGGTGAAGGCACAGAAACTTTTGCCCAGCTTTTGCTGCAGGATCCCATCTTGAAAGAAAATCCAGTTGTCATCACCCAAGTAAGTTCATGAGCTCCCCTTGCTCTTGTTTGCATTTGCAGAAAAGCTTTGTCATATGTGTCTGTCTGACACTGAGGTTCTGTTTGCACAGTATTTCTGGTATGCATATATTTTGGAGGAGCCGTGTGGGTGATTGACATTCTCTCTATCCATAAAGAGCTCACAAAAGTGATGAACATGAGGCACAGTTATTGTCTGTTGAATTAATGTTTTGTGCCTTTGATGCTCTAAGGAATAGAAAACTGTCAAACTTTTTCCTTTGACTGTATTATTGCACTGGTTCTGATTCCTATGAGGGGTCTACAGATCTTGGTGAAACACTGAACATGATAGACCTGATTTTCACTTGTTTAAAAACCCCTTCACTATACCTGTATGGACAAAACACCTCTATATACATGCTCCAAACAGCACAATTCTAAGAATATCCAGAGTCTTTTTTCCAGAGTGAGCTTTGGCCAGAAGAAATTAAGTTATTTTTTACTTTATTTTCTTCCACTGAGAAAGTATTAGTGAGACGGGGACTGCTCCATAAATGTTCTGATGTAAAAGCTGACACAAAGATAAAAGAGGTGAAGCATTTCAGTGGCATTCACCTTTCGCTGCAAAGTCTCATCTGGGGAAGATACCTCCTCATCCAGCCCCATCTTATGCCGCATGGGGAGAAGAGCATGGTGGGCTGCTGCTGCTGCCATGCATAATGTGGCTACTGTCACCTCACATGCTGCACACAAGGAAACAGCAAGACACCCTGCATACAGACAGTGATATTGAGTAATCACACGCTCCTGTCTGACAGAGCAGCACGTGTCAGAACATGATAGGAGTGAACTGTCTTGGTCATCATGACCAGCTTCCATTATCCCTGCCATCTTCCATGTCTCCTAAGCCATAAAAGACCTCGGAGGCTCTGTTCCAGAGATCTAGTGTTATAGTGCCCAAGGTCCTGTAACAGTCTGAATACAGCGACAGAGAATCTTAAGCTTAATTAATAAGTTAGAACAGATCTTCTAAAATAAGAGCAGTTCTTTTGATGTTGTTTGCTCAGGACTAGTAAAGCCACACTCGGTTCTTCCTGCATTTAGATGGCTTGGTATTTCCCAGGTTGTTTCCCTTGTTCTCTCTGCTTCAGGATGAATTTTGTAGATTTAATCAAGTCTTCCTGCATTGCTGCTGAGTTTAAGGGTGAAATTTTGGTGGAATTTAGTGTGTGCTTGCTCTAAGCTTATGTTGCATGAGGGCTCCACGTGCTTTTACAAAAGTGGCTCTGGATTAGCAGTAACATGTGGTATTTGCTCTGAGCCAGAGAACTGAGGCTCTTATCACCTGGATTCAGGTGAAACACAGGAGCTGGAGATAACAATTCTTTGATGAGTTGAAAGTAAAGAGGAGGAAAAGCTGTCAGTTTAATGCCACAACATCTGTACCTTATGCAGGCATGTCTATGGGCAAGGTGATCCAAGAAAGATGAAATTAAAGACTTTGAGAATTAGAAAGACTTTTGTTGGACAACACAGCAGAGGCTTGCAGGGCGTCTTTGGGAGCACATAGTGGCATGTGGGAAGCCTCAGTGTATCAAGCTGGGATCAGCTTTTTCCTTCTTACCTGAAAATGAGCAAGCTATGGGGCAGAGTGTTGTGAATTCTTGCTGTGTTGCTTTATGGTGCTCTCACTTCTCTGTATTCATTGCCAGTGATGCATATTTTACTGTTTCTTTAACAAGTACACACTTCAGTTGCTCTGTGTTCAGTGGCAGGGTCCTATCAGCACTAATGCTGGCGGTTTTGAATGCCTCCGTCTCAAAGGTGCTGAAGGACTGATCCATGAAGTCAGGAGATTAGAGGTGAGCTCACATTGATTCAATAAACATTGGAGGATTATGGATGTTTATCTTTGTTTGCATTCCTTGAGGATGACTAATACAGGCAAATGTTGGTTAACTGCATCCTTTCAGGACAGCAGTCACAACACACAGGCTGTGGGTGCAGTATTAGAAGGCAATTTAACAAAAAGAGGTGATGATAGGTGAGAAAACGTTGAAACATCCTATTCTGAATTCATTGTTTTTTCTCTGAACATACTGGGAATGCCAGTTTTTGTGCTTGCGTGCTTTCTGTTGATGAAGAAATGGGCTTTGAACTTGCAGCAATTCATCAAAACCTGGCAAAGACTCTGAACAAAGATTTCTTCTCTTTCTTTGTAAGGTTTCTCAGTCCTGCAGGTAAAAGTCTTGTGCATGGAGTTCACAGGGAGATTGAAAGCACCAGCTTCAAAATAAGACTGAAATATAATAACTGCTGCTTGGAGGAGGAAGCCAAACTACTTGTAAACTAATCTAATCAGTGCTGACTGGGTTCCAAATGACTGCACAGCAGTTCCTGCAAAGCCTAAACTAGTTCCAAAGAGCTGAGAATGCTCATTGGCACAGATGCAATAAAAACAGGAGTTCAGTTTATCACCTGATTACCTGTATCCATCCCTCACCTTTTGAAACGCATGGATGGAAATGCTTAGGCCAGCAGAGGGGGAGAATCCCCTCCCTCAACCTGCTGCTCACACTTCTTTGTTGCTGGGGGCACAGAGGAGGCCTGATTCAGTGACTAACTTAACTTCAAAGGCTTATTTACACACTGGAGATAGCAAACCAGGGCTTCTCTTGGGTGAGCACTCTGGTGGTGGGGATGCAGGATGAAGTAGGAGTGATGACTGCTTTGTGCAGTGCCCAGCCCAACAGATACCTTCTGGAAATCCTTATCCCATCAGGTTACCTTCTGGAAATCCTTATCCCATCAGGTTACCTTCTGGAAATCCTTATCCCATTAGGTTACGGGACAGGCAAACAACAGAAGTCTTCTCTGTGGATGGGAACAGCCACCCAGATAGTCAGCAGTAGAGGACAGGTGGGTGAAAACATTAGGCAGCAGTGAAGTGAAGGTTTTAGGGCTATACCTGGTGAAAAAGCACCCGTAGGTGGGAGCTCAGCTGCCCTAATCCTTTGATTTCCCCAGAATTTAAAAGCTGTCTTTGCCTTTATGAAATAGCAGACCCTTCTCATGTTAAAAGTATACTTGGAGTTCAGGCACTTACTTTTGCCAGGATAATATCTCCAGTTGCCCCTCGTGTAGCAGGAGTTGGTTAAGGATGGTTTGTTCTCCCTTCTGCACTTCTCATGCAGCAGGGAAAAGATTAGAGACATTTTTACAAAACAGATATTCCTCAGGGGCTTCTGGAACAATAACCATAAATTCTCTGGCAGCCTCCTACATCTTTGCCTGCATTTTTTGTGTTCCCAAAGGGCTAAAGGATTCCCTGTAAAATTCAGCTTTCCCTTTTTTGTGTGTAGGATTGGGAAGCAGCTAGACTGAGCGAGTGCTTAGTGTTGTAGCTACAGAAAGAACTTCACATTTGTCCAGTGACAATAAAAGAGAAGAACACAGTAGTAAAACCACTGCCCTCTTTTTCATGGCTTTTTCCATAGAAACCATCTATTAGATTGATTTGTTTTTCAAATTCTTTTTATGGTTAAGAGCCAGTGCAGAAGTCAAGTCCCTCGTTCTTAACAGATGGTCATAAATTCTGAGGTTTCTATTTTGGAGCACTTCATCCAGCAGAACTTCATGCCAGTTCAGCTTTATTGCGTAGAGCTATGAATTCCCAGAATGCCAAAGAAAATAGGGGCCACTGGTCCATTTGCGTAGCATTCAGACCTGTTCCTCACTGAAAAAAGGAGTATGTATTACTATATATGACCAAGACAGGGTGAGAAAGTTGGGGCTGTTCAGCCTGGAAAAGAGAAGCTGCATGGAGACACCAGAGCAGCTTCCAGTTTCTGAAGGGAGCTACAAGGATGCTGGAGAGGGACTCTTCATCAGGGACTGTAGCGATAGGACAAGGGGTGATGGGTTCAAACTGCAGCAGGGGAAGTTTAGGTTGGAGATAAGGCACAAGTTCTTCCCTGTGAGGATGCTGAGGTGCTGGCACAGGGTGCCCAGAGAAGCTGTGGCTGCCCCATGCGTGGCAGTGTTCAAGGCCAGGTTGGACACAGGGGCTTGGAGCAAGCTGCTCTAGTGGAAGGTGTCCCTGCCCGTGGCAGGGATTGGAACTGGGGGAGCTTTAAGGTCCCTTCCAACACAAACCATTCTGGGATTCTACATAGGAGAATTAGAGCCCTGTTTCTCCAAACTTTGAAGTCCAGTGTAGTCACAGTGCTTTCAATTGAAACAGGATCACTAATAACAAAAATTATAGGATGCCTTGGCATATACCAAGCATTATCTACTTCTGTCCAGCCATTTGTACCTGCATATGGAGAATTTTGTACTAGAAGTGCCTGGCTTTGCTCAGTGTTGCCTCGCTGAACTGCAGCTTACTGCCTTCCCATATTGATGAGCTGTCATCCTGCAGTAATTGAATCATAGTCCAATGGGTTTTCATGCCTCTGCTTTGATACCTCCACACATATATCATCAGTTTTAACTTGAATATTCTTTTTTGCCTTTTAGGACCTTCTGTCCTTCTCTCTCAGAGATGGTAAGTTCACTTTGCATTTGTTCTTTGTGAACATAATGTGGATGTTTACGTCTGGTACTTAAAAATGCTCAATGAGCTCAAGGTACCATCCTGTTTAATCTTAGCTTCCTTTCTGGCAAAAGCAGCACACTCTGTCCCTGCATCCACCTCAGGAAAAGCAGCTCCTTTATTACAAATCATTAATCATAATTGTTAGAAATGGAGTTGTTTATCTCCTTACCTTCACATGCCAGGTACTGGTATGCAAATGTGATGGCAGAGGAGTTCTGAACTGAAATATCCAGAGTGGGATGGGGTTTCTCCAGTATTTCCAGGGGAGCAGGTGACCTCTTTCTTTAGGCAGGCAGGAAAGCTGGGAGGAAAATGGCAGCAGATTTTCTGCACATCAGTTTTTGCCTAAAAAGAAAACCAGAAACTGTTCAGGGAATAAATTCCTGAGTATCCTGTGGAACCAATTATAAATAAATGTGATTTTACTCATCTATGACATTATACATAAAACACTTTTCTGCTTTCTAGTCCGTACCATGGATTAGTCTGATAAACTTCATGAAATGGAGACTGCCTACTGAACAAACTGTTAATTTCTAAAAGTAGCCTGGTTTATATCACCACTTGCAGGGTTTAAATCCCTGTTTTCACATGTTCTCACAGGAATGAACTCACTGGGTGCTGATTAGCCTGTATCACTGCAGAACAAAGTACCATTTTTGTGCTTGCTTTATTTTTCATGGAAAATTGACAAGGCGGTTATTGCAAAACTACTTATTTTGCTAAGCCGGAATTGAAAAGAAATATATTTGCAAGCCTGGCTGACTTGCTGCCAAGCTGGCTGAGTAAAAATCTAAGTTGTGGATTAGCAGGCAGGAAGCAAGGAGGAAGGAACACATGCTTGGGCTTGCAAGATGTGACACATGTCAGGGATGAAGTGAAGATAAATCCTTATCCTTATTTCTCAACCAAGCACAAATCTTAAAAGTAGTATCATTAAAGCCTACCAGAGTAGTTTGGTATCTTGGTAATGATGGCAATAAACAGATATACTTTGTCAATTGCCCAATGCCATATTTGATCTACGTGCAGCGGGTATCAGAAACGGTCTTTGTAGTTGGTTCTTGCTGGCATCTTCCAGACATCCTAGACAAGCAATTGCATTTTTCATCCCAGAGTGCAGCAAGAACTTTGGCAAAAGCCTCGCACTGGGAAGCAGCAGGTGCTACTGAAACACATTCAGAAGGCAACAGTTGGCACAAATCATTTAACATCTATTACATTGAAAGTGTCTTTTCTTAAAGAACACCTGCTTATAAGCACAGGAGTAGTCATTGCTCCTGTCACATGTTGTCTGAGTGCACTGTCCACTCCAGCATCTCATACAGCAAGGTATACAGCGATGCTGCTAGGTGAGCTGGTATGTAGCTTTAAACTCCTACTGCCAGCAAGATGAATTAAATATAAAGCTTTTAAAGGTGCATTTTAAGCATATCGTATCTTGCATTGGTGCATATTTGAGGTGTACTGTGTCATGTTACACATATATATATAATATATTTGCTACTTCTAGCCTTGCTGAAGCATTTCTCTGTTGAGAAGGAAGATGCAGCCTGTCCAGAGCCAAAAGGCCTCTATCACAGAGGATAAAGACAGAAGGATTTGAGATCTTCTTTCTGCCATAGAGGCAGTTACCTGGTGCTGTGATTGTTTGCAGGAGGAGGTTTGCAGGGCAGAGGATTTCCCATTTATCACTCTCTAGATAATAGGAGTTCAAAGACATGGAAGAAGAAGAGGGCCCAAGGGAAGGAGCTGTGCTTGTATATGAGATGATCCTCTAGCACAGCTGAGTGAGCTACTCGCTGTTTAATCTGATTGATGTAGGCTGATTGATTTCCTGCTCTTCCCTCTCTTTCAGGGCACTATGATGCTCGAGCTAGGGTGTTGATCTGCCACATCACCTGGCTGCTTAGAATCCCCTTGGAGGAGCTGGAAGTCCTGGAGGAATCTCTGCTTGAAAGCCTGGAGGAACAAAAAGAGGAAGAGTCAGAGTAAGAACATTTGGGTTGACTATGGAGTGAAAAAACACTGTCCATGCTTGAAAGCTCAGCAGTAATCTCTTGTGCCTAAGTCCAGTCTCTGATCATTTCCCTCGTGGCTCTTAGTGTAATGATTTGTGGCTTGATTAGGGTTGCAGAACCCTCACAGCACTTGAGCTGCACCGAGGAGCAGGAAGGCTCAGCCATCTTAAAATCTGAGCTGAGACCCAACCTTGCAAGCTGGTAAAGGCTATTGCACATTGAACTACCTCATATCCTTGTTCCAGTTGCCTCTTGTAGACTGTAGAGTCTTGTATCTCATCTCTTGTCCCAGTATCTTCAGCTAGAACTGCCTCTTGCAGAATGAAGTTCCTAAAAATATCAGGGTTAAATCCTCAGCTGCTCATTTCCGATGGATCTGTCCTCTGTGTCTGGTTAAAGACAGTTGTCCAACTCCTAATGATATCTGAGAGCAATAGCCTGCAACTTTAGATACTTGCAGATCTGACTCCTAATTCTGTGTTATTAATAGAAGATCTGTTCTCTAGATCACCACTTCTTAGATGTGAAACAGCCAAAACGTTGGTATCTATAGGAAACGTAGTATTTTTACATTCCACTCATCAGGCAGGAATTGTGCAAAGGTTTAGCAATATGTGAGGCAGTAAATATGTCAATAGTGGACTTTCCAAGGGATCATTGACTATTTTTGCCTATCAGCTCAGCAGACAGGTTATGAGATTAACCTGAGTGCTAATAAAGGCTTTAATCAATGTCCCTGACACAGTACAGCTCAGATATTACCTTGGAGTCCAAGCATGTGATGGGGATCTTTTAGTTAGAGCTTTATTTAAATAAAGCTTAACTTTATAGCACACTGTAAAAATGGAAAGTCAGAATAATCTCAGAGATCAAGGACCACTAAACAGGACACCATCTAGCATGCAGGAGCAAGGGTTGCTATTAATGGGGAGTGTTTTGCTGTGGCTTATGGAAACAAACTCAATTCTGGGCCTTTAGCACAACAAAACCCGATACTGAGAGTGATAATTCTGTATTGACTGGACTATGACTGCTGTAGCACTGAAAGAGATAGCAGTGTGTCTGATAATAACAAGAGAGACTGGTGAATTATGCTGCATACTTACAAACATGGCTTTCAAACACTGCAGCTAGCCCCAGTGGGTTTTGTGTATGGTGAAAACCATGGATTTCATTCTTGTTCTTTGCCCAAATTGCATCCACGGAAGTAAACACCTATTAGATAGAAGGAAAAAAACATCTTTATAGTGAGAGTCCATTTCTGCAGTGCTAAAACAATGCAGAGATTTGTGGGGAATCAATAACCCTTTGCTTGTTTTAAAGTTAGGAGTCAATAGGGAAAGAAAGCAGAATATGAACCTGTCACCACTTAGACCTCACAGACTTTTTGGAGGCAGGGAGTACATTAACACCTCCTTAGAATGCTTCCAGTGTTGACCATCCACTGGAAGAGGTTTTATAACAGTAACAACCAAACAGGGGTTTGGCAGCTTCTGCATAGGTGATTTTTACTGGTATTTGTCCTCCTGCCTTCGCTGCTGAGGATGTGTTGGACTGTGGCGCAGAACATGCAAAGTTAAATGTGTAATCCTCTGTAGAACAATGCTCCAGACACTTAAATCCATATTATCAGCACCAAGCCTGTCTTGACCTGCAGGTGTGAGCTTCTCTTTGTTACAGGGTTCTGTAAGAAACTGGAAAACAGGACATCAGTGGCGCACTCGTGTTCTACCACTTTTCATCACTGGAAAATGACCTGAAATTCCACCTATAAAGTCTCTCTGAACATAATTTGTGGTTCAGGCAAGAGGCTGCACCACCAAGATCACTGAGGGTAAAGAAGTATGAGAAGAGGCAGTTAATTACCACAGTGGATAAAAAGCAGTCTGGTAATGAAGGGATAATTGTAATGCAGAAGCAATTAGGAAAGCAAAAGCGGTTGCTAACAGCTACATTAGGAAAGCAATGGCAGGTAAAACTTCTCATGACAGTAGTTTTACTTACTGCATCTTCAGGCAGGATTTAGCTGCAAGCTATCTTTATAATAACACAAATTGCTCATTATTGGAACTAAAGGTGTATTTCAGCTCTCTGGATGTCATTATTTTCAGCCTGAGACAGCAGCATGTTGACTATAAAAGCTGATGAACCACTCTGCAGAACAGAAATTACTGGATATTGCCAACTTAGGTATCAGCAGACCACAGCACTTGTTTGAAGAACACCAGGAGTGGTTTCTTCCAAAGCCAGCATTCTGATGGGGGACTGCATGCACAAACCAGGGCACATCCAAACTCCCCTTTGATCGTGGGGGTGTAGAAAGTGAGCTTAATTAGAAACTGCAGAAGTACCCGCTGCAGGCTGCAGTGTTGTTCTCTGCAGACAGTTAATGTCTGCAGCTGCAGAAGGTAATACATAATAGAGGCTTTTTTGGAGCATCTCTGTGGAGACAAAGCCTTGGTGTCATGCAAGTCAGTGGGAGTTCTGCCGCTGACTTCAGCGACGCAGGGATTTCACCCACTGTGCTTCATTCTCCTCCTGCTGTGTTGTACAAAGCTGTATATTGTTTAGGGCTTGTCTCAAATTGTCTTTATCAATATTACAGTGTGCTTAGGGGGTTCCAGGAAGGATTAGGCAATTATATGGATAATGAAAATCCACAATTAGGCTAGGATTACAAGGGAAAATATCCAAGTTTGGAAGCAAGATAAGTTCTCATGTTTCAAGGCCCAGATTAACCTCTGCATAAGCAAGCTGGAAAGAACCTTCCTCTGTAAACAACTTATTCCAGTATACTCTGTTTCTTGCACCTTCCTTTGAAGGGGGAAGCATTCCTAGTAAAAGAGAAATGAAAGACAGTGGAGAGAAGCCAAAAGTAGTGCCTCATAAGTGATATTTGTTCCTTTTAGGTTGATTTACCTATTCCTGATAAGCTTGTTAAAATGTAGCTTAAATGCACACAGGCAAATGAACTAATGACTGTTTAATACCTATTCTATTATTACATTGTGATGTGCAATTAGAAAGCAGCTCAATATACACTCTGTTGCTGAGAAATATTTCAATTCCGTGTTTGTTAGTGCAAATTCCCCCTCTTCCCTTTTGTTCCAAACACTTTTCCCTGTTCCTACTTCACTTTCTTGTGTTAGTTTAAGACACATAGGCAGTATATAGTTATTGAAATGGCTTTGACTTTTCGTTTCTTATTTCTTACAAGCTTCATCCCTATTAGGAAGGGTTTTCCAAGTAAGTAACATCTGTTGGCTTTTGTCAGCAATTAAATCCTTTCAGTGTACATCTGTGGGTTTATGTCCATGCTCATAAATCTGAGTGTGTTGTCACAGTCCACACCTGCATGTTACTGTTTTATTGTTCTCAGTTGGGAAATTACACTGAGGAGAATAAAAGCAGGTTCTGATGCAGCACTGTAATATGTCAGGCTTTTCCATCAGTGTCTGTGATTCTAATCCCCATCCAGAACTGCAGAAGCAGCAAGAAAAAAGAAGGAAAGAAGGAAGAAGCTGAAGAGGTACCTGCTCATCGGTCTGGCAACAGTCGGAGGTGGAACAGTGATTGGTGAGGCTGCCCCAGGCACTTTGGAGGGAGACCTGCAGGCCTGAACTGCATGCACAGCACTAGAGGCAGAGAGGGGAGGGTATGACTGAATTACACATCCAGCAACAGAAACCATCACACCTTTGAGCCTAAGCTCTAGTTTTAAAACATTCGCTGCTTTCCTTTGCCAAACTGAAGATAGTATGTCACTTCAGATAGCAAAAACCCACCCTAATCATCCAACCAACAACTGAAACCCCCACAGCAACAAAAGAAACCCCAAATCCAAGAGAAGTTTCATCCACACAACTCTAAAAGGAAAGAATTAGCTGGGAAAGTTATTCCAAGGTAGCTTCACTGGCTGGGGGAAGTATTACACTGAGGCTGTCACCCTTAAAACATGTTTTCTCCTCTTTCACTCTTATCCTGTGTGTTATAAGAGGATCAGATCTTCAACTCTCAACTCAGAGTAGTGTGAGACTAGATCAATATTTCCTAAGCAGACAGGACATAGCTCACCCCAGGCTACCTCACACGCTTCCTTTGACTTTCATTTCTGCTGAAGTCAGTCAGAGAATCTGTTCAGAGACTCAGGGCCTGGGGACGGTTTTTGTCAGTGATGCCAAAAAAACCATCGTCTGTACTCAGTAGCATTAGGAGCACTCACACAGCACGGGGAGTTGACTGCCTGGTTTTTAGAAGTCATAATAATCTAGTGATGTTACTTGTTGCATCTTCAGGCTTGACAGGGGGTCTGGCTGCCCCCCTGGTTGCTGCGGGAGCTGCTACAGTCATTGGAAGTGCTGGAGCAGCTGCTTTAGGTTCAACTGCTGGAATTGCTGTCATGGCATCGCTTTTTGGAGCAGCTGGAGCTGGCCTTACTGGTAAGAGGGTGACCACACGTTTCTCAGCTACTGAGGCACAAGATCATAGGATCATAGAATATTTTGCGTTGGAAAGGACCTTAAGCTCATCCAGTTCCAAACCCCTGCCATGGGCAACCTTTCACTAAACCACGTTGCTCCTAGGCCTCTCCAACCTGGCCTTGAACACTGCCAGGGATGGGAAATGAAGGAAATGAAAGCTTGCTGCTCTAGGTTAGAAAGATGCTGCCATGGAAAGCAGAAGCTCCTTCATCTGATGTCTGGTCTACAGCAAAAAAGCCTTCTGCTAGCATTGCCTCAGCTCACATAAGCTCAGAAGGGATCAGGTTGGCTCCATACCAAGCTCTAAGTAGTGCATGGACTAGCTGAGGGGTTTGGAAAGGGAAAAACAACCCTATCCAAGTTACTCTGAACTTCTACTGTTAGCGGAGTCTGTCCTTGCTGTGTGATTTCTCAATTTGTGTTTCTGCCTTGCTGTTTGTAGGGTACAAGATGAAGAAGCGTGTGGGAGCCATCGAAGAGTTTGAATTCCTCCCACTTACTGAAGGAAAGCAGCTTCACATCACCATAGCAATTACTGGATGGCTGTGCACTGGCAAATATGGTAAGAACAAGATGAGGAAACCAAGAGAAGCCTGAAAGCCAGGTCTGGCTCCCACTCCAGGCAGAGTTTGTGCTCTTGTAGCCGTGGCTTCCCCACAGTTGCATGGCCTGGTGACAAAAACAGATCCTCTCTCAACATGAGACTTTGTAACCCAGTCTGCAATCCCAGTCGAAATAGAGGAAAGAAAGAGGACACTAAATTGGTAGTGATAGTAGGAGCACTAGTCAGCAGGATTGTTTGTGTTGATAAATGCTATATGGTTTAGCTAGGAAAGAACTGTTTGGGGTGGATCATTTCCAGCACCAGTACAAAGTGTCTTACCTAGCTTGGAGACCTTATGTTTCTCCTCCAGTAATTAACAGAAAACAGCATCTTTTTCCTATCTCAGTGTCTGCCACCTAATGAGCTTTATTGGCAAGAAAGTTCTGTCAGGTATACCCTGTTAAATACAACGCTCAGGAGTCGAACTTCCAGGCAGCAACCTTGAAAGGTCTGTAGTGTTTTGTTTGCCAATAGAGCTTGTCACATAAAATGTGCCAACTGTCTGCTGATACATTCAGAACCTGACTGAACAGCTGCCAGTTTCTTCCAAAGCCTCATAATTAACACTGGGTATCATTAATGCAGAAATATGTCTCTGTCCTCCCCCTTGTTAGGTTGCAGCTTCCTGTCAGAGTAAGGTGATTTTCACTTTGCTTTGGCTTCTCTCTTTGTCTGCTTGCCCAGGGTCCAAATCCTCAGGGTTGGAGGGTTCCCAGGCGCTGTTACAAAGACAAGTGTGTCCCTTCAGGAACCTTTTTGTGTCTCTTTGCCCTTAAAAGGGAGTTACATATGACACACATTCTTCTTCCATAACTAGCAATCTGCTATAATGTTTGCAAAAGCAAAACTAGGATTTTCATCCCTTTTCCTCCTTACAGCTATATCTGTCTATTTACGCACTCCTATGACTCCTTAAAACAGGGTGGGATTTTTAGGGAATTCACTACCTTGTGAGTTTTGAGCTCCCAGAAGCTGCCTGTCTGGATGTTCACAGAGCTGAGAGTATATTGTGGTATGATCTGGAATGGGGGTCTCTGCCGTTCATCCTTTGGGAACGGAGCAGTATGGGAACGGGTTAGCACCTGGAGGGAAAACAACTCAATGGAAGCAGCTAACTAGGCTGAATGGCAAAGTAAAACTAACTGCAGTCTGGATGCGCTTGTTTTCAGACAGGGTCATTGCTGCAGTCCTTGCCCACCTCACTCAAGTGCTGGGAAATTGCTCTGCAGTGGATTTTGACAAGATCTTGGATGTTTTCCATGCCTCTGGTCCCATTGAGCTCGGTCCACGCAGCCATTCAGCACTCATATTTCCCAGGACAGGCCCTCCTTTGGCCTACATGGGAAGGTGGAGCTGCAGGACTCAGCCTCATGACTGATGATAGGAGGAATGTCCTTAATACCAGACACAATTAGTGTTAATGTCCATCTGTCCTGGCAGTCTCTGAGTCAATTGAATGGGTCATGAATTCTGAGCCTGTCCATGCTGAAGCCTCTTTGCCAAGGCAGCTAAAGCTGCACAATTACTTACAGAGACCCAAACCAGTGCAAATACAGAGTCTAAATCTTTATTTTTAAATATGATTCCTGATTTTCACAGTAGATGAGTGCATTCCATGTTCTTTTCTGATTCTCTGTTGGGCTCATCCAGCCAGGATGAGCTCTGTAGCCATGGCTTCAGAGATGACTTCCAGGAGTTAGCCACTGTTGTGCTTTCTCTGACCACAGATTCCATCTTTGCAACCTTCCTCAGGGAGCTTCACAGCACCATGGAGCAGCATGTTGCAGTCGAGTGAGCAGTATTGTCTGGCCTGGGAATCCAAGTACTTGATGGAGCTTGGCAATGCCTTGGATACCCTGCTGAATGGTTTTGTGAACATGGTGGCTCAAGAAGCCCTAAAATTTACTGTCTTGTCAGGTAAGGACCTAAATCACATTAGATCTGCTCGAGTGGCTCTTGTGCAGTTTCACTGTTGATGTCTGTTTAGAGGAGTGGCTGAGATCCTCTGCCACACCTATAGTTTAGATTTGCTTTCCTGTCCTGCTGTGCCTCTATGTCATTGACTCATTCCGTCAAAATGACAGCTGGAAACACCTCCCTTGACGTGTGACTGCGTTTATTTCTCTGTGTTATTACACTGGGTTTTACTGCTTTACATAAAGCTTTCAGACATACAGGTTACCTTCATGCACAGTGTCTGTTTGTCTCCATATCAGAACATCAGCTTTTTTCTTATCTTCCATCTAGCAAAACATTGCTTAGATCAGCTCTTGAGAAAGAAGAAACTGGAAATGACAAGTTCCCAGGTTTAGCTTTCATCTTCAGTTACCTGTTTTGCTTCTGATGTTTCCTAAGAGCAGCCCCGATTTGTGACTGTGCTGTGCCCTTTGCTTTGTGTGTGGCAGGTATTGTGACAGCTTTGACTTGGCCAACCTCGCTCTTGACTGTTGCCAGTGTCATTGACAATCCCTGGGGAGTGTGTCTCCATCGCTCTGCTGAAGTAGGCAAGCACCTAGCACATATCCTGCTCAGTCGACAGCAGGTAACTGGTTAGAAATGATCCAGGAGTAATGGCTGGAAGGGATTTGGCCGGTGGAGGTTATGTTTTAGAGTCATGCTCCTTAACTCTCAAGTAATATCTTTCCAGAGACATAAAAACTAATAAAAGTATGAAAAAATGCTGCATGAATCTGGTTCATTGGGGGAAAATAGGAGATCCCAAGTGAATCAGAGATTTATACCATTTAACCTAAAGCTTTTCTGATTGAAGAAGAGGAGATCCAGGTCATAATTGACAAGAGGCTGGACCAGCTCACCAAACAGCCAGGCCAGCGCACCTAGTGGAAACCTGAGAACAGAAAGTAAAGATAGGTGAAAAGGAGAAGAGAATAAAGACTGTTAAAAATGCACCCTGATAAATACAAGGAAAGGCAATAAACTTGATTTCATACAAGTCCTTTTATTTGCTTGTGGGCATTTGTTTCTGCCTTTTAAGCATCCTCTATTGTGAAAACACACATTCCAATGCTGGGAGGATCTCAAACAAGATAGCGTGATGGCTAAAGAGTCCATTGCAAGCCTACTCCCTCCTTAACACAAAGTGCATTTTATGTTCTTGTTGAGATTAGGCTCCCTTTGATCTCACAGAAACTCACATGAGCTTATCCCACATCATTTCTAGAACAGCCACACAGTGCTGCTGTCACTCAGTCTGAAATCTAGAAGTGGTCAATATTTTTGTGTTACACCTTCTTCTGTTCATTGAAACATTTCTAGGAGGACTTTGCTCCTTGAATTAGGCTTTCATTTGGAAATCTCAAGCCAATGACAGCTTCTGGTTTGTTTCTGTTTGAAGCGTCTACTTTATTGTAACTTGTGATCATTAGATTCTTCAATTGATCTTTTGAATAGCGAAAAGATATCAAATATCAAAGTGTGTTTTGTGGATCAGGGTCTTGGGGATCTCCTGGCCAGTCTCTCTTTCTGAGTTTAGAATAGTATTTGATGGCATTTCTTTCTTTCCTTCTTTCTTAGGGCAAGCGACCTGTCACACTGATTGGCTTCAGTTTGGGTGCAAGAGTCATTTACTTCTGCCTGCAGGAAATGGCTCAAGAAAAAGGTAAAATTCACCTTCTAACCTTTTTCACCTTCATTTTCCTCACTGCCAGTAGAGAAGGTTTTCTTCCAAGACAATTATAGACTCAAATCATGGTTTGGGTTGGAAGGGACCTTAAAGCTCATCCAGTTCCAGCCCCTGCCACAGGCAGGGACACCTTTAGAAGACCAGGTTGTTCCAAGCCCCTGTGTCCAACCTAGCCTTGAACACTGCCACGCATGGGGCAGCCACAGCTTCTCTGGGCACCTTGTGCTAGCCCCTCAGCACCCTCACAGGGAAAAACTTCTCCCTTCTATCTACATAAGAGAAAGAGTTCTGGAACAGAGCTTGGGTCTTCTAGTATAGGACAAAAGCCTTAAACAGAAAGGTTTTGAAATTTTGGAGCCCAATTCTCCTGTCACTTCCACAAGTTCAGTGGATTAAATCCACTGTGCTCACTCGAGGTGCTCAGTGTGTCAGTTTGGTCTTCAGTCTGTAAACAACAACTTGACATTTAGTGACATTCAGCTGCTGGCTCAGTCTGTGAGTTGCCCACATGATGCTGTGATCTTGGCAGAGGATGGCTTGCCTTTATTGGAAGCTCTCTGTAGCTATTGTAGCTGATTCCTTGAGTCCTGCCTTCCATTTAAGTCACTGAAATGCCACTGTCATCTGCTATTTTCATGGTAATTTTTCCCCAAAGTCAAGTATAAAACCATCTGTCAATTTATTACCCATTGTGGTTCTGTTTATTAATAGATTCTATTTTTGATTTAGAGAATAAAATCATGATGATCAGTTGATGTAAATTGCATCTTGGAGTTGAGTCAGTAGTGAGTGTGTGCCTGCAGCCTTCCCTCTCTGTGGCAGTTTACTTCATTAACCATCCAGCCTCACAAAGAGACCCTAATAAATAAGGAGTTTTACAAAGGAAAATGTTCAATAAAGGCCAAGAAGGTGGGAATAGACTCAAGTGAGGACAGAACAGGTCAGCGGTTTCTCTCTTGATAGCTGCGTACCAGAACTTCACTTCTGGTTTCAGATGTGTGCCTTCAAAAACAGGAATTCTGGCCTCAAAATAAATCTAATCAAATCCAGAATGATCCTAATGGAGTTCTCCCAAAGCCAGAACCCAGATCGTAATCTGGCCCTAAATCTACTCTTCTTGTGCCCAAAGAATGCCAAGGGCTGGGATATTTCCAGGTTTTTATTTAATGGTGTGCAGCCTCTCTCTGGAATAAGGGGACTGTAGCTAAGGAACACAGGAAAGGAAATCATTAGGGATCTTTAAGGTTGGCTGCCATTCTAAGGAAATCTTGCATTGTAATTATGTATCCTAGCAGCTCCCCACTGCACAGTGATCTTTCAGTTCCTTAATTGAATTATGAAAGCTGAGCTGTTGGTGAGATGAAAAGCAGCATGTTCAGTGCACATTGCCAAGGCCTTATTCACATGCACATTCCAGCGCAAGCCACAGAAGGAATGGAGCTGGGACCTGCAACATCTGAGACTCGTTTGGGTTTGGGCTTGGATGTCTCACACAAAAGGAATACAAGGCCTAGACATGCAAACTTTTGTATCCAGATGGCAGTGGCGTTTCTGAGGACAAATAGCTAAGCATGGATTATCCTGTGAAACACCATGGCAGAAACTCAGATGCTGTTCACAGAAAACACTCTTCTGCAGAGCAATGAAATAACCTTTGGGATACCTGATCACAAATGGCTCTGGAAGTCAGAGCTCAGGAGGTTTTCAGATGATGGTATTAGAGCAGAAGATGTAGCAATGACCCGTCAGAGACAAGTTACTGCATGGGGTGGTTATTGGTCATGTTTCTTCATCATAGTTCCCATGCATTTAGTGAATAAGAAGAGTGAACTATTGATAATTGCTGTTACCACCAGAACCTGCACCTTGAAACCAAACTGGCTGACAAATCACAGAGTACTGATTTATCTAATGCTGAAGAAGTTCTTCCCTGTGAGGGTGGTGAGAAGCTGGCACAGGGTGCCTAGAGAAGGTGCTCAAGGACTCTGAATTTCATTTAGCTCTGTGGTATCACTCTTGATCTCTCTTTACCAAGATGATTTATGAATAAATATTGATATATTCATTGGGATTTCGGGAAAGTAGCAGAGCTGCCCAAGTTTTCTCATTCAATCATGATTTCTACTGAAATTCCCCAGCTGTGGCTGTCTGATAAGAGGAAGATTTATTATGCATCAAAGCCAACATTCCTTTTCAGCAAGTCTGCCCCATCCCTGGCTGTGTTCAAGGCCAGGTTGGACACAGGGGCTTGAAGCAAACTGCTCTAGTGGAAGGTGACCCTGACCGTGGCAGGGGTTGGAACTAGATGAGCTTTAAGGTCCCTTCCAACCCAAACCAGGCTGGGATTCTATGATCTTACAGGTTTTATTTTTTGCCCTCTTCTTCATTTTCCTGCCTGTGCAGTCTTTACTGTTCTTCATCATAGAACAGATTTGCAAACTGGAAAATCAGAGTGTCAGCACTGTGGAAGTCAGTGATCTGTTCTCAGGTTTCTGTCAGTAATTCAAAGAAAATGTGTATTTTTCAAGCAGTTTAGTTCTAAGCAAGAAGCAAGCTGTACAAAGCACTGGAAAAACAAAAGCTTCCAATGCCTTGCCCAAATGTCCAGGATGCTGATGAACTAGCTGTGTGTTTATTCAGTTGGTTCACACTGTGGCCAGGCAATTTAGTACCTTGGTTGGAGCAAGCTCCCCATTTGAGAGGCTTTGGGTTTCTTTTCTTTTTGGCTAAGCTCTAAGCATCGTTTCCATTGCCCATGATTATTTGGAGCAGGACTTTATTGCTCACAGATTACACTACCAAAATGGAATTGCTCTTTGCTGTTCTCCATTGATGCAAAATTTGCTTTGCAATAAGAAATAATACCACAAGAGCTCTTTTGGATTGTTGTTAGGTGCTGGGATTTACACTTCAGAGAGAGATGCAGGCACTGCAGGCAGCTCCAAGTCCTTTCCTGCTCTCAGGGGAAGGAAGCCAATTGATTTACATGTAAAAAAACACGTCAGGCAGCACCTCCCCATCCAAACTTGAGGTGCTATGCACTCATTCCCACTTTCACATCCCCACAAACTTCAGCATACAACTTACAGCCTGCAGAGGCCAGCCTGGGAATGGTTTGGCTCACAGCTTGTGAATGCTGGGCTCCCATGGCTGGAGAGTATGGATTTGGCAGGCTATGCCCATGAGCCTCCAAGGACTCTGACTTTTATTTAGCTCTATGGTATCACTCTTGATCTCTCTTTACCAAGATGATTTATGAGTAGATATTAATATATTGATTGGGATTTCAGGAAAGTAGCAGAGCTGCCCAAGTTTTCTCATTCAATCATGATTTCTACTGAAATTCCCTAGCTGTGGCTGTCTGATAAGAGGAAGATTTATTATGCATTAAAGCCAACATTCCTTTTCAGCAAATCATGCCATGGGCACCCAGGTTAAAGTGCCCTTCATGAAAATAAAACAAATTTGATAGATTATCAAAGTGGGTCTGGAGAGTTCCCCCCCTGCAACCTGCATCCAGCTCTGGGGTAGCAACACAAGAGGGACATGGAGCTGCTGGAGCGAGGCCAGAGGGGCCATGGAGATGCTGCGAGGGCTGGAGTAGCTCTGCTCTGGAGCCAGGCTGAGAGAGCTGGGCTGGGGCAGCCTGGACAAGAGAAGGCTCC
>WYDI02010957.1:0-22821 GCA_009867235.2 Psittacus erithacus | reverse complement strand
GGACAGGTTGTGGGGGGAAAACAAGCAGGCTACATGCTTTGTCTAATTTACGACTAAGCTTAAACCACAACACCTAGTCATTACTGTTCCCCACATCAATACTCCTCTTGCAACATGGTAGCCTCACACATTCATTAGTTGCATTTTTGGCCTTTTGTTGTCAAAATAACATGGTTGTGGTTTTCTGCAGCAAACCATTATAGAAGTCATGTCTTATACTGTTCTGGGGTTTTTTTTGAGAAGAAGAGGGAAAATGCTAATTTCCTTTAAGATGAATTATGCTGACATGTTCTAATGAAAATGCTGAAATTAATACTTACCTAAATCCCATCTTTATATAACTGTCTATGCTAACAACGCGGATGATGCATGATACTTCACCAGGGTATTCTAGTATTAAAAACCATGAAAGCTTGAAAATAAAAAATTAAATTCTGTCCCAAATATAGATCTGTATGTGTTGTATGTATTATATATTCATGTCCACTCAGAACACAAGGACAAAGGATTGCTTATAGTGTTGGTTAGATCCAGTTGAAATCATGACTTTGCTAGGTCAAAAACTAATTCTAATCTTCATCCAGCGCTGGGTGTTAATGAAAGCATGTGAGGTGAGTAACTTTCCAGAGGAAGGTTTTGTTTGTAAGCCTTTCGTTCTGAGGCTGAAGGTCAGATATTAGCAGTCTCACTGGATTCCGATTAATGAAAGTTTATGGGTGTTCCAGTATCCTAGTCTGCTTGTACTTGCTTAAATACATTCTGTCCATAATTTCAGTTAGGAAAAACTTATCTTGCCACTCTGAAGCTACTACGCTTGTGTTGCTTTGTACAATTAAACTACCACAATATTATATAAACTTTTACGGTTTTAGCTGGTTTGCAGAGCTGAAGAAAGTCCCTGGCTCTAATTTCTGTGATAAGGCACCTGATGTACAGATGTGAAGATTTTCCCCAATTAATGCAGATGGTTATCAGCTTATGGAAAGCAGCCTGTGCATCTTCAGGCTTGGTCTATTGCTGTAATCATTAGGGAAAAAATATACTTTTATTTATAATGTTCAATAGTCTAACCCCCTCATCCTGTAAGTGTGTAAATACTTCCCATGCTTAACTTCAACACATACAAGTAATCACACCAATTTAAAGCTAATCAAATTTAGAGGTGTTTACAGGATCACAACGTGTTATTGTGTGTAGTTGTATTTAAATGTTGTAGATAATTCAGGCAAAATGTTTTATTGTTTTTGACAATGCTAATTACCATTATTAATTGCCAGAACACATTAAGGAAAATATCAAATTGTAGTCTAACCTTTGAAATGTTAATGTGAAACACCTTGAAAAGATGCAAAACTGCTGCAGATTTCTTTGACAGCAGGGAAAAGTGTCTCTATTGTCCTGAGAATAAATCCAGTAGCAGGTAAGAGAATGTGAGGGAAAAGACCAGGGAAGGAGATAGCTTTGTTGCATCTTTTAAACAAGGTGGCCAGGTATTTTCCATTACAGTAATGCAAGAAAAATTAAATTGTTATCTTATAGAAATATTCTGGAATTAAAAGTGGTATGAGCTGAAATGTAGAGGCCCACATCCACTCATTCCTGCCTTTGGATATCATTAAATCCTCAGAGAATCTAACAGACTTGAAAACATATCATCAATCACACCAAATGACAGCTGTAGGAGAACAAGATTATGGAAAGTCACAGACACAGCTGCAGTGTTCAGATACCTTAATTGGTCCCACCCATGACATATGCATTGTTTCTTGTAACATTTGGGGGATTAAAAGTGTATAGGCATCACTGAAACATACTAATTATTATGTTGAAAGGCATCTCTCTTTGATTATTTAGTAGTTTTGGGGTGACATACAGCATTAACAAGAGGATAAAATGAACATGAAATAGTTCACAGGCATATTTTACAGTTATCTGAGAAAACCAGAGTGGTCAGGATAGACATCCTTATCCTTATTTAAGAAAGCACTTTGACAAGTAAGATTTTATAATGAAGAGACTATCATGTTCTTTTCAAATTGACATGCTTGATGCTATATTTTACGTTTTCTCCAAAGAGTAGAAGTACCTTTCTACCAGATGGTCCTTTTGGCTGGTCAGTTTTGAACTAAATATGCTTCCTTTAATGAATGTGTCATAGCTGTCTTGCTGCTTAGACCATGGATCCATTGACATCCTTTTCTGCAGAAACTGTTTTATACATATTCTCTTGCCATCATAGCTGTGTATTGTATTGTGGGGTAATAGAAATTTCCCTGCCTTCTATCTGGTGAGAAAGAAATCTTTCCAGTGCAGCTTGAAAATATGTCTCTGCATATTGCTAACTACCATCTGTCCACATATACTGATAGTCAGGGCTTCTAAAAAAGGATCTGCCTGTGGCACTTTTGAGAACCCCTGACTGGCTGTTTGCAGAACAGCTTAAGGGATCTCTTGCTTCTTGCAGCAGCAGTCTCATTGTTACAAGAAATGTTCTGAACCTCTGCAAGTGTTAGAATAAAGGCATTTCAGCAAAATGAAAATACATACTCTGTTCAAAGCCACATTCTAAAGGGTGAGTGATAATCCTTCATCTGTGGAAGAGGAATGCAAGATCACACTCCAACTGCAAAATTATAAATAAATATTGGCATGCTAGAATAAATCACTGCCACCAATGCTTAAGAACCCTCACACTTTTAAGCTTGATTTAGACCTGGAAACTATTCTCCTTGGTAGACATTAGACAGTGCTTCAGTGTGCCATGCTATCTGAAATGACAGCTTAATAGCAATTACTTTCTAATGGGTATTTTCTGAAAGACTTTTAGGACCAAATTCTGTCCCACACAGTATTTCTGATTTGTCATTAGAATCCACTTGAACACCACCTTCTGCTGTTATTCTCTCAGGCCTGGAAAAGGTTGAGGCATTTGTTGGCTCAGTCAGGCAGTTGACTCATAACTTCTAGATATAAGAGGGGGAAGTGGCTGCCTGCAAAGATAGAATCTAGGGTGTGGGCTCAGAAGTCCCAAAGCAGTCATCTTAGCATCATGCTCAATAAAATGAAACAGCATCAACAGAAGTTTTGAGTTGAAGTTTGTCTTACATTCTTTGTCAATAAAGGCAAAAATCCCTACAAGGCACTGTAATAAGATTTTGTGTAACGTGGGCTCTATCAAGAACAGGTGACTAAGGTACCTATGCCAGAAGGGAGCACCAAAGAATAATGCAAAAGGTTTATGCCAGATGAACAAAGCAAGCTCAGAATACCAAACAAACTGATTACACCAGTAATCTTGCATAACCCATTTTATACCCTTTTCTTAAATTCTCATGGGGTTTCTTGCAATTATTTTGATGAAATTTTTTTTCCTCTACATTGACTGATACCTGTGTTCTACCTTGGCCTGTCTGAAACAGGTGCATAGCATAAAGCATGCCTAGAAACAGAAATATACCTTTTGTTTTGTTGTTTTTTTTTTTTTGTGTGAGAAACAAAAGAAATTCATTCAAAGTGAACATAAGAGAAAAATAAGAGAAACGTAAACTGAAATCATTTAGTTGTGTTTTCCCCTCTGACATCCTGATTTCCCACATGGAAAAACGTCTCGGTGTGTATCATACAAAATAATCTCTTATATGATTATCTCCATGCCACTGCTAAATTCAATTTATCCTTCTCTAAAGCATCTAGCTGCTGAGCAGACTCTTGTTTGTTTCTTAGCTCAGATCATCTCTTCTGTCTGCAGTCCACATCAGGTTGAATTTTTTTTCCATTCCATCATAACACTTTTGATGAGATTCTTATTCTCATTATCTGCAGAGGACCAAGCCTAACAATGTGCCTTCTTTTATAAGGTTTGTATGTTCCTGCAATCTCATCTCCTCAAGAGACACTGGTTTCTGTTATATTCAACTGCTCATGCTTTTATGACCACTGTTGAAATTCATGCCTGTGTTTAGTAACTGCTATCTTTGCCATAGATGGATTTTTATTTTGTTAATGGAATGTGTGTTTTGCAGCAAGAGGAATTGCTTCTAATCCCTTGTATGTTTAGTTTATTGCTTCACATGCTGTGAAATTATGCAAATCTTTCACATCAATCATCCTCAGTAACATTGTCATTATGACCTAAGATTGAAAGAGTGTAAGAATATGCAAGGGGAGGACAAAGCTCTCCCTGAGCCTGTGTTGTAGAATTTGGGGAACAGAGCTCAGAGGACGTTGTTTTGCAAGCTGTTCCACTTTGTAGCTGTTCAAAGCCAAAACAATATGGATACAGGCTGTCTGGGCTTTTCATCAATTTAAAGATTTGTTAGCAGATAACAGCAGTGGATGTGTAGCCAGAGCTTATTATATTCCACTAATACCTATTTGCCATAACATTTATGAGTCATTGGAATGGGAATATATTCTGTGAAACTAGGAACTAGGAATATATTCTTGCCTTGAATTCACCCGAGGTTTTCCAGGAAGCCTGTGGTACTTTAATTTGAGATGCAAATCAAGCTGCCATCATCCTAGTTGTCTTTCCTCTTTGTGCTTTTACAGCCCCCTGTAAACTATTTAGGCATTCTAGCTCATTTCCTTGTGTTAACATGTACAGCCAATATTCATGTGTATGTGATTTTAGAAATGAAGTTTCTGCAACCTGTTTCTGCTTTTTAATTCAATTAGTATTTTACATTAAACTTTGAATTTTATGTAGCTCCTGATGTCTTTAGAGTTTACATTCACAACTTCCATCTGCCGGGATCACCTGGGAGTGCCATTAGATCAGTCTTTTTGTTTTGGGGTGTTTTTTTTCTCCAAAATTGTTTTCTTTTTCTTCTTCAAGAAATAACTGAAATTATCCTCAGCTGAGTAGTTCTAATTAAGGAATATGAACTGCATTACATACAGCCAACTCTTTGCCAAAAGCGGGTTGAAATTTACACCTAAGCAATCAGTTCATTGCATAATTCTTGTTTAACGTTCCCCTTCAAAGTGTCGTAAACAAGACAGTGGCAAACAGGTGCAGTTGCTAAGGGCAGTGGCTCATTCAAGTGATCTCTGTCAAGCACAGAATTCCTTTTCTAACATTTTCTGAGTGCTTCAGTCTTGAAGTCAGAAGGAGCTCAATAGTTATAGAAAGACTAAACTTGGAAAACATAATGCCAGGGTCCACCCTTAGGCCATTTTTCAATAATGTGACGTGATTAGCTTAACATAAGCCATCTTTGATTCACATTTGAGTGAGAATGGAATCTGTGAGGCAGTATTTTCTTATGTAGAAAATTAAATAATACCTGAATGCTGTTTTTGCTCTCATCACCAAATATTTCATGCTGTGGTATTTCCATAACATTCAGTGCCACTCGGAAGTATGTTGACCTCAGACATGTATGTTTATTACATTTACCACTTTTTAGGGTAATTGACTAAAACACTCAGTGAAAAAAAAAGAAATCATCAGCACAGACTCTAGGGGGACCTACTAAAATATACAGTCCATTATTTGCTGAGCCTCAGGTGCACCACTTTTCACCTTATCTCTGTCCTCTTCTCTGTAATGTATTACAACTAATACACTCTTACCCTCCCTTGGAACTGCACTGGACAGGAGCTTCTTCCCTGAAAACAGTTTATTCCATTTAAAAAGTCACTCTATTTTCTGCTAAATTTTGTAGCCTCTAAATCTTTTCATGCAGTCCCTCATATACATAATGCCACTCTACTTCTCTTATCCAAAGACTAAATGCATCTCCTGTATATCTGCTAAGAAACCTCTTACTGAGCATCTTTGCCTTGCTGTCTGCAAAGCAGGACTGAAAAGGGACATTCAGCACCATGAATTTTTTCTTTCACTGTACTGTGGTCATCCCCAGACATCACTCAGGTTCATCCTCCCACAAAGTGTTATGCCTCCCTCTAATGACCAGCACAGCCTGCTCAGCAGCTCAGCCTTGCCTCTGCATCATTCATTACAGCCATACCGTACAGCTCACATGGTGGCATTCTCACACATCACCTGTTTGCATCAGTCTGGCTGATGCCCATTTGGGAAAGCTGGATGGACATGTGTTACTAAATTGTGAGTGCTAAAAGGTCAGTCAGCATTCATCTAAGATGAATAAAGTGCTATGCCAATATTGTATTCTTGTATATCCTAAATAAAGATAATGCTTGTAAGAGCTAGTGTGCATTTAGATAGCTGTAATTGGCCTGCTGGTTTGCGTTTGAGACAGCAACAGTCAACGGTATGACACACTTTGAAACTATAAACTTGCTTCTCAGCTCCCACAGTTGGTAATGGAATGAAAGTTTCACATCACTGGAATATTTTGAGTGTGAAGTTACAAACATAGACAGGGAGAAATCACAGATAAAATCTGTGTCCTACATTGTTGACTACCCATTTAGCAGTAGCACAGGAACTTCCAACATCTGAGAGAAGGAAAAATACATGAATTCTCTCTTCTCTTATTTCACTATGTCCTTCAGGATTCCGCGCTGCCCTCCACAAATCTACTAATTTTACTTCACTAGCGTGAACAGATTTGCTCTCTGTTGCCTGTTGTCTTCTGCCTTATACCTGCTTTTATCAAAAGCACCTTTGACTGGAAGGACACATACTCCCTTGATTACAGTACCTGACAGGCACTGACAGGTAGATAATGTTAATCCTCTTGGTCTCTCACATCCAGGTGTTCAGTCATTTTTAACAAGACATTTCCTCTGGTAAATGCTCTCAGTTCAGGTAATTTTGAGGTGATCTGTAGAGACTTTTAGAATTCATTTCACCTAGGTCCAGAAAGAATAATTCAGACTATAAGGAACCCATGAGCCTTGTGCAGATTTGTGCACACTTCTGCACATACATAAGGAGGAGAAAATTACTCTCAAGAGCACCACAGATTCTGAATCCTACAGGTGTGTAGGCTTAGACACAGAAAGAGAGGCAGAGAAGCATTACCTCTGGAGCATTTATCTAGCCTGAATATGCTGGTCGATATTGTACAAAGTGAGAGGAGGATGCTTTACATAAAATGAGTGAGTTTCCAATTATTGACAATATCCAATCCAAGATGGGAGTCATGATGTTATTCAGAGAGATTTTTGTTTGTACAGCCTAATTTAGCTTGTTTGTTACAATGGCGGTGAACACAATAAACCAGTTATTATATAAATGTTATACATAACACTATTTACATAACAACCCGTCAAGGAAGGAACCTTGCCGGCTAAAAGACTGTTGCTGAGTGACAGTACAGTCAGCCTTTAAGGAATTAAAAACAGCACTCTGAACTCACCATACCATCTTGAAAAATCTGAGCCTTAAAGTTACTGCTGACAGTGATTCACTAAGTAGTGGAAAAGTCCATAATTTCTGTCATCCAGCCCACAAATAATCTTTTAAGTCTGTGTATGCCACCTGTATCAGCTACCCATTATCTCAGCTACCTGGTCGTTGCTATCAAAGTGCTACTAGTGCTGAAAAAGAAGTTTAGAAATACACTATAGAAATAACTCTTCTCCTATTGGAGATGTGCTTGAATGGGTTTTCCTAATCAATTGTCTTTATAATGTTTCCTCAGTCAATAGGAGCGGAACTTTTCTGAGAGCTCTAATGAGATTGGCTAAAGATGCAATGAAAATTACACCCTGAGGGATTGCAAGGGGTAACCATTGCAGTTACACCAGTGTCTATTCCTCCTTTTAAGCCACACAGGGATCACTATTCTTTTCCCATATCAATTCAGAACAGCATGGAAAAGTCCCCACAGGTTCAGACTAACACCTAGTGATTTTCCTGCTTACATATTGGCATTGTGGAAAAGTGACATCTTTAGACACAGCTCTGCCCAGTTGTGTGCAGGCCTATGAACCCAGCAGCTTCAAAGAATGTCCAAATCCAGCATGCTGTTCTTTCACTGCCAGATGTGGCAGATTTACTGCTGCACAGCCTATGGACAGCTGGATCACAGTCAGTGCACAAGAAATGCCATCACTGTGGTTACTTTAGTGAAACTTTTATCCATTTGGGGTGCATATCCATTTGTACCACAGCAGACTGTGTGGTGCACGGATGGGCAGAAGCAGTAGTTCTTCTTGTCCTGCCAGTAAGATGTCCTTCTCCTGCTTCACTGGAAATATAGAGAATTAAGGCTACAGGTAGTGGAATATCTATTCAAATGCTACTTCATTCCTCTGCACTTAAATGGAGTTGAGGGCTATAATCATTGACCAGTGAAGTGTTCCAAGCAATCTTGGCAACAACAATATGAAATCAACAATGCCTCACTATTCCACATTCATGGTTGCTGCAGGTTCTCTTGCTTCATTGCAATGGCTTGGAATACTCTGGATGTTTTATACCCCTTTTTCATATGAATCAGGACATAGTGACTCTTTTACAGTCATGGAAGGAATGTGCTCAAGCTTGCAGTTATGATTGCACTGCAACTCTGCATAGAACTGTTAAACTGTTTGTAATGGTTTTTAATAGAAAGTTCATTTTCTACTTCTGTGATATCAGGAGTGTTGTCTCTGTGAGTGCCTCTTTTGGTAGCCATCACAGTAATAGAGCGGAACTCCTTTAACAGTTTTACAGTACAATTCTATATAGGATGCTATGCTGAAGGGCAAGCGGTATGTGAGTCATGCTGAGGAGAGCGCATTTCGTGGCAGTGTGCTCATTTGTGTTCATGTTTATTCAGTATTTTGCTTTCAGTGGCTTAAAGGCAATATGAAGTGTAAATTGCAGTCTCCTCCTACTGAACCAGGCAGAAGGGGGCAGTCAGGAGGCTGAAAGCAATGGCAGTTAAATGGGAGGTGCAGCCCTGCTCACTTGAGGGGCTCTGCTGGAGTAGTGGGCGTGGCCCCAATGCCTTTCTCCTGCTCTCTTGTACAAAGCAAAAGCCAGGTCGAGCAGCAGTTTGGGGAAGATGCAGCCTGGGCATCACAATTATTGCCATAGGCTTTGCATTTCCTCCATCTCTTTCGCAAAGATATTATGCTTGAAAAAATGCAGTTGTTAAGACCACACTTATGTGGTGTTAATCTCAGGATCTCCACTCACTGTGTTGTACATACGGACTCTGATCTGAGCTCTCTACAGTCCAGGCAGAGCTATCATTTCAAAGGATTTTGGACTGAAACTATGAGTGGCTGAGGACTGGGACAACCAACATATTACACTGTAGAGATGAGATGAAAATATTCTGGTCAGGAATCATTTTTTAATACATTAGGCTTATCACTTAAGCTCAGCTTGAAAAGGGGTTGTGAGTCTCATTAGTTGTTTTACACATCAGTTTTTCCATAAAAATGTTCCTTCCTCCTTTGCATTATGTGTTCAATAATCACTTCCTGCCCCAGATACTTGGAAAACTTCCTTCCATTACTTCACAAATGAAAATACTTTTATTTTTAACCAGTTTAATGCATCTTTCTGGTTAGAAAAACTCATATGTGTGTAGCATATGAGAAAATAAAAAATGCTTATTCTAACTTGAAAATACTTATGCTAGGGTAGCTGTTGTTTTATGGAAATATTAAAGAGATTTCTGAAACATGAATTTTACAAGTGATTATTTCCTATGTGTATGTCACAACTATTTTTCAGTGTTGAAAGGAACAATATCTTGACTCATTCTGATGAGATAAAGCAGTACAACCTGTCTCTGAATGGGTCTGCCCTGACATGGCAGTAGAGTGTATCCATCACTGCATGCTTTATACAAATAATCTGGCTCAGTAAAGGCAGAAAAAAAACCCATTAGAAATCATCAAGTGAGAACTACTGGCAATGTCAGCTGTAGCTATTCTGTTCATCTTCCTGTGAAGATAAATAGGTCTATGCACTCTGGCAAGTTGGCAATTACATGGACTTCTCAAACAGGGGAACTCAAGCCAAGGTGGGGACAGCACTGCTTTTGCTTTTTGGCTAGGTGAGGAGAACATACTTTTCATGGAAGTTGGATAAGTAAAAGTATACTGAGAGAGGATCGCATACTAAAAGCTTGATCATTTCAATAAATCATGAGCAGTGTCTTTCTCTGTTACCCTGTGAGCAGCCAAAGAGATCATGCTTGTGGGAGCCACAAGAGGTACCTATGTACTGTCAGAAGGGGCATTGTTTTCCTGGCCTGAAATAATTTTGCATCTGTCATGTATATCTCACATACCAGAGGCAAGAACCGGAGAAGCCAAACTGCACCTCACCTTCCCCTGCTAGAGCTCCTTGTTGGTAAGCTCCTTCTGAAGTAAGCTTTGGGTAGCTTGGTAGGTTGTTGAGTGAACTGAATCTCTGCATGAAGCACTGTAAAAAATTAGCCCTGTGAAATAAATGCACACTAAGTAGAGACACAACCTTCTCATGGATGTTTCTCAACCTAAAGAGTATTCATTGAAAGCAGGTAATAGCAGGAGCAATATTGTGCACTGTGGTAGGCTTCTGAAACATAATATGCTAGAAATCTGCTAAGTATTTTTTCTGAGGAAAAAAGTTAGTACTGACAATAGAAAAGAAAACTTACTGAACCTTGATTCAGCAAATAATTACATACCTTGAAGTTTTGGTTCATGCCTACACATTCCCAGAGAAGACATTAAGTATCACTTGGAATACTTAAAATGTTCCAGTATGTGTTCATTGCTTAGGTTAAGATGACAAAAATGGTAAGCTGAAGAATTTAGGCAGCACTTCTCTCTTCTCTGGCCAAAGTAGTGTTCTGAACATATCACTAACTAATGTTTGTCTGGTTTAGGTTCTTAATTGTATTGATTTTTTTTCCCATATAGCATTTCCAAGCTGTACTTTCAAAATAGTTGTTAAAATTTAACATTTATATACAGTTTTGTTTACCTTGTCGATTTCAGTGTCAAAAATTAATTCCTTTCCTTTGAACTCATTCTGAGTTTAATTTGTATTCTTCGCATGAGTATGTTGGCTTAGTGTGTAGTGAGGTAAAACAACTAGGCTCAAAGCAAAGCTGTTTCTAAGAGAACCCTGGAGAGCTGATAATATTCTAAGAAAGAAGAAGAAAAGATTCAGGAGAACACAAGTTTAAAGAGCCAAGGCAGATGTAAAGAAAAGTTCCGCCAGTCAAAGGACTGGTTAATCTTCTGGTAAATGTGACTGAGGAAGTTACCGCTACATAAATGCGTGTTTATATATGTATTATATATAATATTACATCTGACTTTGGAAATTAAGATCCTTATATGTTTTGACTAATCCTGACCAAGTGGAAAACAACTGGTGGGGCAGCTTTGTGGTTCAGAACCTTGCCTGAGTGTAGGATATTGCAAAACTTCACCTTGCAGGAGATGGCATACAGATGTATTTGGCCCTTTGGCAATTCTGAAGTACTCTGTAATGAAAGACATGCTTATTTGTACTTGGGATTAATAAACATGTCAATTTTGTGACTAATTTGATAAAAAGTATAGTTGGTAACGGTAGTAATAGTGGAATGATGGTTATCTTTTAGGAAACAGCAAAATTCACAGGGAATAGGTCATTCCCTGGATATTGTGAATGTTCAAGGATAGAAAAAAACCCACATAATATAACAATAAATATTATGTATCTTAGAGAAATGAAGGCTAATGAAATAACAGATTTGAAGAAAAATACCTCAAACATACAACATCTTTAAAGAAAGTAAAACCAATAGGGATCAAACAGTTTAATTTTTAGAGTGCTTTTGATACTTCACAGTAAAAAAAGTTCATTATTATGTTCTCAGGGAGAGGAGGAAGTGGGATCAGCTCATAACCAGAAAGCTACATATATTTGACTGATCAGAAAGAGAAACCCTTACCCAGAACTTTAAAGAATATGCTACCCGGCCAGTTTTGCTCACTTCGTGTTATTTAGCAGTACATTAATTTAAAAGAGGAAAAGAATTAATCACATAGAGAAGAATAGAAGTGATTCATTGCCTCAGATAAAGTCTGCTGTAAACAATGATAGGGGATTTATTTGGTATTATTTTAACAGCTTTGAAATGCATCACCTTATCAGGTTACTTAACGATTTCATTTCATTTCTGCCAGTACTAAGCTTTTAGTGTGCTCAACTTCAGTAAAGCCTCTTTTTATTGTTTTGTTGGGGAAAATAAATAAAATTCAAAGTGAGCTGCCTCAAGATATCTAGAACATAGATGCACAATCCAACAAAACCAACTTTTAAGAAAAGGAGAATTATGCTTTCAGTGAAATGCTTGGTTTGACTTCATGGAGGAAGCTATGAGGATGTGGATTTTTTCGTATTGCCCAGGAGGTATTCTAAATGTGACAGTTGAGTAATGAGCAGGAATTTCACAGGGGAACCACTCCTGTTAAGTTCAAAAGGAGTTTACTTGACCTTAAGATTACTAAACCTGAACCTTGTTTTTATAACATATTTACAAAGGAACTCGCTTTCTGCCTGCAGCACAGTGCTGTCCATGGTACATTAGTTTCACTTTTGTCTTGCTTGAACCATTTTAAAATGTTTTGCTGCCCACTGTACCTTGGGAATGGAATAGGAAACAGAGCCTCCTTCCTGTAGCAATGGCAGTTGTCCAGTTTTTACTTAAAATTAATCATAGATTAAAAATGCAAATTTGTTTCTGTGGTTCCTCCACGCTCAGGACTGTTAGCTAGCACATGGGTGATGTTGCAGCAGTCCTTCTGCAGAGGTGGCTAGTGCAGCAGGGTCTGCTTCTAAAGGAGGCTGTGCATGTGAAGGATTTCCAGGGTGCTGGAACTGGAGTGGAAGACCATTCATAGCCAGCAAACATGAAGGGCTTTAGTGTAGCCTTCCTTTCAGAGGAGGAGGGGAGGGAGAGAATTAGATGGAGTTGGAGCTTGATATGTTTATAAATTACATCATTTGGTTTCTTAACATTGCCTTCATGATCCAGAAGATGTACTGTAGTTCCATGTTCCAAACAGAGTTGCATTATGTCTAGAAATTAGAACAACAGAAAGGGGAAATCCTAACAAATAAATACTGAAAATAGGAAGAGTAAGTGTACTTGAAAAGGCCAAAAAGAATCTCCACAAATACATTTATAACTCCCACACACATTTTCTTGTTCTGTCCTTTAAGATAGGCCAATGAAATTTGAGTGGTTACATTCAAGAGCATTAGCAATACTTAATCTGTCTTCTATTTCACAAAAATCCCAAATATCAAATCAAAAAGCTAATTAAAAACATGATTCCAATCACAATGAGGTTTTATAATGAAAGTAGCTCAAAAATTGCATAATGGGCCCCTGTTGTCTCTCAGTGATTTCAGAACAAAAGTACCTAGCCTATCAGAAAAAGATAAGCATCCTCCTGTGAAGTCTCACTCTGCAATGTAAGTCTGCAATTTAAAAATGAAGTTTTAAAGTTCATACTGTCATGGTTTAAGCGAAGCTGTAAATCAGCCACGCAGTCTCTCACTTACTCCTCCCCTTCCTCCCTCAGCTCCCAGAGGGATGGGGAGGAGAATCGGGAGAATACAACTCCCATGGGTTGAGATAAGGACAGTCCAGTAACTCAGGAATGACACAAATCACTGCTGCTACCACCAATAATAACAATGACAAGGGAAATGACAAGGGAAATAACAAGGGGAGAGAGAGTATAACCGCTCACCACCCACCACCGACTGACATCCCAGCCTGACCCCCACAGTGATCTAGCTGTTCCTGGTGACTGCCCCCGGTTTACATCCTGGGCATGACGTGCTGTGGTATGGAATACCTCTTTGGCTAGTTTGGGTCAGGTGTCCTGTCTCTGCTTCCTCCCGGCTTCCCCTTCTCCCTGGCAGAGCATGAGGCTCAGAAAGTCCTTGGTCAGACTAAATATCACTGAGCAGTAACTAAAAACATCGGGGTCTTCATCGCTGCTCCCAGGCCAAAAGTCAAAACCACAGCACTGCACCAGCTACCAAGGAGGAGAAAAATAACTGCTACTGCTGAACCCAGGACGCATACCTACTTTGGTGTCTTGCTGTCCTTCCCAGAATGGTGAAGTGGGTAGTTCTGTTCCCCAGGCTACAGCTGCACATTATGTCAATTTGACAGGCATGTAAATAAGCAAGGGCTTTCCCACCAATCCTGAAATGTTTTTACCCTGTGGACATGGGCAGAGCTGAATCAGTAGCCTAAGGCCTCCCCACCACTACATGGTGCTCTAATAGTGGCTCAGACACTCAGTGTCAGACCCAGTGAGCTCCAGTTGTGTGGTCCTTCTCCAACAGGTATGTCCTTCATGCTTTAAGATAGCAATGTTTAAAATTCTATGAAAAAGCCTGCGTAATATGCAGGTAATGAAGGATTTGTATATGATTCAGTCTGAGATTAAGACTACATCAATTCAGGTGCCTGCAGGTGGATGTCTTCATATGAATGAAGCAGGTAATCTACTACAGCCAGTGGTGATCTTGCCAGTAGCCAGTGAAGTCTAAAGAAAGATTTAGTTCAGCTGCTTTATTTAGTGAATTAAACCACCACAGCAATAACACAAAATCTGTGAACATGTGCTTCCTACAAAAGAATGTTTAAAATCCATGGATCCTACAAATGCTCAGCACAAAAGGATTATACCATATCTAGCATATTCAGTGCCTCTTGGAAATTTTAGAAAAACATCAACTGTGACCACCTGTGGACTTGTACAGACAATTAACTTATATAGACAACTGACACAGAATAGAAATATTAAACTAATATTGGAGGCAAATTCCGCCACACAAATAATCGTCTTTTATTGAGATTAAACCCAACCATCATCACTATGAGATGAATATAAAAGGTATTTAGTAGAGAGCCTGGGAAGTGAAAAAGTAGCGCCTTACCCAGTACCAATATGCATGTAAAAAGGTATGCAAAATTACTAAACATCTCTTGCAAACTTCAATTTCTCATCACAAATAAACTCACAGTAGGTTGCAGCTGTGATCCCATATTGTAAACATTTAACTTAGTAATGGGTACATCTAGTGCAGTTCACTTCATATTAGTATTGATTGAATTCTTAGCCTAAGGTTAGTAATATGAAATTAATTACTTTTCCTATCAGCATTAACTAATCCAATTCTGTTATTGATGCATGTTTTTGTGTCTGCTTTATGATTTGTTTGTTTCTTTTTTCCTATTAGAAATAGAAACACAGCAAGCACAGCAGGGGAGAGTTTACTGAGTGGAAGGCAAAGTTTAGTTGGTGGCTGGGCAGTCTACAGCCCATCCAGGTGGTAAGAAGGGGAGAAGCTGAGACTTCTGACTGTGTGACTCCTATGTAAAGGCTGTTTCCACTTTCCCCCCTCAAGCTGTCCCTGTCTGGCAGATTGTCTGGTATGTGGATATGCAGAAACTGAATCTGATTTCCAAGTGCAGCACCCTCAGCGGTCAGCCCTCTTTCATTAGACTATGCAAGGGTAAATTAAATTATTTTCCTACCAAAATGCTTAAAAAAAATGATTAATGAAAATTAAAATATGCTTATGGTAATTGCTCTTGTTATTTACCAGATCACAGAATCATAGAATAGTTAGGGTTAGAAAGGACCTTAAGATCATCTAGTTCCAACCCCCCTGACATGGGCAGGGACACCTCCCACTAAACTGTGTTACCCAACGCTCTGTCCAACCTGGCTTTGAACACCACCACGGATGGAGCATTCACAGCTTCCTTGGGCAGCCCATTCCAGTGCCTCACCACCCTTGCAGTAAAGAACTTCCCCCTTATATCCAATCTAAACTTCCCCCATTTAAGTTTTAACCTGTTATCCCTTGTCCTATCCCTGGGCTTATTTTACGCTGGGCTTGCACTTTGAACAACGAACAATTTTGAAAATCCCACTTAAATTCCCTTTTTATTTTGATGTTTTCTATTTGTACTTCATTTATTTCACTTGATGTTCTTTCCTCATATTTCACATCATGCCCCATTTCTTTTCCTTTTCTTTTTCATAATTCTCTTTTATGAATAACCGTTTGAAAGCAGTATTTGTCTTGTAGGACAGTTCATATTTAAATATACTAGAATACTAAAACTTTTGCTGTGATTGAACACCAGTCCAAAGACAATTGCAATGTTTAAATACTGCTGTATGAAAGGCAGAAAAGCATGTTTCTGAAGAGTTCCGAGGGCTTTGAAATGTGGTTTCATTTTCTGCCAGAATTGAGCCTCTAAATTCTTCATACAATCCAGTAAAAATAAAATCTGCTTTGAAATGACTTAGCAAAATCATCTGAAATTTTGGTGGACTCTCTTGTGTTTGTAATTTTGCATGTAATGAAAATGTCAAAACCAGATATAATGGCAAACTGAGGATTGCTCATTTTATTCAGAATATGTTACAACTGTTTCAATACTTTCAATGCATCTTTATATATATATATAATATTATTTAAAAATTTTTGTAATATTGGGATGGATTAAAAAAAAATCTGGTAGTTCATTTAGTAGACTTGATAGATTTGTATTAAATATAATTTGATAGAATTTTTCAGTTTATGAAAATGGTTTCTTTAGCATTTCTAACTGTTCTTTCTGCTTGAAACTCTGGGACTCCTCATGACTTTGTTTCCAGTGCCACATGTTCTTACTTGCTCTGTACACAACGTGCATCTGATGTATTACTCAATTTACACCTAGAATCCTTCTTGCTTTGCATGACTATATTTCAGTCCACATCTATCAGCTGCACAAAATTAGTGAGGTTTCCCTTCGCACAGGTGGAGGGGATACCTCCACCATACACAGAGGAATTGCAGAAAATCTGTAACTTCAGGAGGAACAATGAGGTTGAAAATGGTTTCATTTACTTACTGCAGTGTTGTTTCTGGGGAGTCTTGTAGTTTTGTAAAACGTGAATTCATATGCTTATTTTATTAAGGTGTCTTTCATGAGATCTGTACTCCGAAGTACTCACTGAATTGAATGACTGGAACAGGGACATTTGAGTTTTGGGGCTTGCGTATGGCAATATCAGTTTTATGCTTTACATACAAAAGAGTGAAGGGTGTGACTCTTTATTAAAAACAGTGTCTGAGTGTTACTGCCTGCTGGAGAAGTCCATGGTAAGGAGAGGAGACAAGTCAGGAGGGGTTTTCACACGTGTAATGAGGGAGGTGCTTCATCCATGGAGTGAGGGAAGGAGAAAGAGAAGGGCTCCCAACACAGGGGGGTGGGATGCAGGACCTATCCCTGGGGGTGGGATCGAAGGACCTGATGAAAATGCTTCTACCCACTTCCCAAAGCCTGCAAACTCAAAGGGAGGTCAGATGTTTCTCACAAGCCCTTTTTGCTTCACACCTGTGGGGAGCTCAGCAAAAGAGGTGGTGTATCAGTCCCTGACAGAAAAATGTATGCGAGCTGCATGTGAGGAACCAAAGGAGATGGATTTGATTCCAAACCAGCTGCAGCAAAGTGTACTTTAATCTGTATAAGTCTTGTAATGACATTCTTTGATCTACAGTTAGAGAATTGAGGTTCTATTTTAACTTTAGCTCTCTCTAGCTTTCTTTTTGGCAGATTGCAGACACCAGCCAGAACCATATAAGGCCTTAAAAATAAAAATAGGTCATAAATGGTTTCATGTCAAAAGCCTTTATTAAAAAAAAAAAAAAAAAGGAAAAAAACAACGAGTAATCAGATCTTCAAAATGTTCCCGTGACATATAACTAAGTATATGCATAAATGATCCTTCCCACCCCTAACTTTTCTATGTTTCTATGAATATATATGTGTATTCATACATTTTTAATCATTTTATTTCCTTCAGCAATAGCATATTCAGAGAGTGAATAGAACCTCACTAATTTCTTTCTCAAGTTAGTTTCTGTGTTAGGATCCTTGCCAGTGTGTGTATGTTTCACTGACCTTCTTTAGTTGCCCTGGCGTTTTCAGTACAGCATTTTAAAATTGCCATTAGTTTATTTGCTGAGTTGCCAATGCTTGTATTATGTTTGCCACCTACAGAGTACTGCAGTAATACTTGCTGATAATATCGCACGTTATTCTTGGCTGTACTTTGGCTCCAAGGGTGGGGGAGGTTGTATGTCTTTTCCCTAGCTTCAGTGTTCTGTGTTTTAATAGATAAAAACATTTCACTGAGATGCAGTGTCTCTTTCTACCCAGCAGGCCAGTTTAAAAGGCTCATCTCTGAACTCTAACATGCAGCACCGTGTTAGCTGAACTCCTGTCACACAGAGCAGAGCAATGCACAGACATTAAGTAATTGGTCTGAAAGGCTGTCTGCTGACTTTATTTAGGAAAAATCTATTTTGCAAAAAGACTGGTATTGTTAAAACGGAAATTTCTGTACCACTGAGAAGATAAAGAATGAAGAACATTATTTGCTATTTGCATCTTGGTTTGAATCATTATTTCAGCAGATGCTGGTTTGTTAAATCACATTTTATCACCATCCAGAGTGGATCTTTGCAAACTTTCTAGAAGAATTTAATAAACAAAATCACAATAGTTCAGGGGAGTTACCATCCTGTGGTATTTAGCTCCAATTTAAATATTTATTTAGGTAGAATCAGGGAAATAGTTTCTGCCATGGAGCAACCCGCATTTGATAGGTTCCTATTTTCTGTCAATGTCCATCAGGCATGTACAGCAGGGGGAGAGTGCTAATCATCCTTGACTAAGGACTTTCTAACATTTATTGAGGTGTTTTAAAATCCCAGTTCCACCACTCTTTGTATTAATCTGAATTTTCTATCTCTTTTTTTTTTTCCTTTTTTTTTCTTCTTGGTGTTCCCCCAGTCAGGGAGAATCTTTCATATGTAACCTCTTCTAAAATTGAAGATGTGAAACCTACTTATAATTTGAAATGTTGGTCATGGCAAATATATTTAAGACCAGGAAAGTTAATACATTATGCTTCTATGGCAGTATGCTCTGCACATCACCTGCTCCTTCAAAACGCTGTTTCTGATGATGCTAGTTATGTATTCCTTGCAAGCTGCAAAAAGCTTGCAAAAAGCTTACAAAAAGTTCACAATACCAAATTAAGGGCCTCAAACACAAACATGGATTTATGTATTGAGAATGTATTTTACCAGGGAAAGCTGAAATATAGCATTTCACTATTGGCTATTATAGGCAAATACAACTGAATGAAAAATGATCTTGAGCACAGGCTGGGTTTGTTCTATTTCTGTATCATTTAGGACCCATTGATACTTCAGCACCTGGACCAATTTGTTCCAGCTTTTTGCTTTACAAAATACAGAAGAAAAGAATGGTTCCCGTACCAAATTTGGGGATTAGCATTCAAGCAAATTAATAGAAAAAGCAATAGCGATGTGAGTTTGCAAAGATGTGATGTAACGTGCTTGTGTGCAAACATTTAACATAACATAATACTAGTGAATCTACACCTAAAACTTGAATCTGGACAGCTGGATGTTCCAAGTGCTGACACCACTGGGAGCATCCAAATAAGGTGTTTGGAAAGGGTAACAAAAGAATCAGTAGAATTCAGACACCAAAGAACTGGTTTACAAAGTTTAAAATCACAGATGTACATTCTAAGTATGATCTAAGATGAGATCTGCAAGATTTGAAGGACATAAGAATGAAAAGAACTGATTAGAATACTCCAAATGGGTGTAGCTAGATGTGATGGAATACATCAGAAGTATTTGAATGAGACAGGGAAAGGAAGTTTGTTAGCTATGAGATCTTTACGCTGCGTAACAATCCACTTATACACGTAACAGAAGCTTTATCATACAAGTTTTAAATCAAAGTAAAAAACATGTTAGAGGATTAATTTTATATAGGCAGAGGAATGAGATGATTTTCTGATAATATTAGACCCCTGATTAACTCCTGAGTGATCAGAATATAATTTTCCTTATGAGAGCTCATGACCTGCATCTGGACATGCCAGAACAGCCCTGTGAGTCCTGAGGATTCAAAATAAAGGAGATTTAGGTCCAAATCATGTAAGCATGAGAAAGATCCAGAGCCCACTTCTCCCTGTCCTTGAATCAGTAGCAGGACACTGTGCAAAAGGAAGCTGCACAGCTCTTACACTGATTCACCTGATAAAGTCTGGGTCACCACTTTGTGATAAGAGGGACACAGGCATTCATTTATACACATAAATGTATTGCTAGGTGTACATATCTGTCTGAAGTTAAGATTCAAGAGAACTGTCAGCTCGGAGAGGGCACTTGTAGGTACTTTCAAGGTTGGACAAAAACTGAGGTTCAAAGATCTGACTCACTAGCTAATAACCTCTTGTTCATTATTTAGATTTACAGCATTTTAATTTTCTTGAGATTGTTATATTCCTTCCGCACTTATATAAGCTAATGGAGAGTCAGATAATTTTTTTTTTCTGAGGAAAAAAAGGAAAATAATAATTACAGGTGACATTGTTCTTTAGAAGAAGCACTTAGTGCTAATATATTTAATAGTGCACCGAGGAAATGCTTTCATATTGATTCTCAGTACTCGTTCTTATTGCCGAAGCATTCCTTCCTACATGCTATTAAGTTAGTGAGACAGCTTTTTCCACTGTAGCAGATTTTAAATTTTTCTTTTTTTTTTTCAGACCTTTGTATGAAAATTGATTCTGACAGCTCCGTGTTTGGTCCGTCACACTTGCTAACTGTTCCCAAGTTGCTAGGCAGGTTTTTTCACTTCCTCCCCCTGATTTTAAAATGAAGACTCTTGATTCTTCAAAACTTCAGGTTTATTAAGGCTTTTTGATCACTTTCCACGATATCTCTGTACCACAGAATATTAAAAAAAAAAAAAGGTTTTAGACTTGACTTCTATTTTATCTGTACCTCAGTATAGTACTAAATAATACTGAACTAAAATGAGCCCTGCTATTGTATATGAGTCTGATTTTAAATTTCTAGGGAACTGGGAACTGATACCACATGGTAAATATGTGCTTTATTTGTAGATACATGCTGTCCAAGTGAATAAAGAAAGCATATGGAATATAGTATTAGCAGGAAAATAAAAAAAAACAACAAATGAGAAGTTAAATAAATGAAGCTTTTACCCTTTTAATCTATGGTTTTGGATGAGACTCCCTGGCTTTTAATAAGACGGAGATTCTGGTGCTTTTTCCTGTAGTTGTGACATCTTTAACACCTCCTTACTATCAAAGTTTAGGGTCATATTACCCCAGAATGACATGTAGATTGACTCTTTTATCAAGACACTAATTTTCATGAAACTTGTGAGCATTTCAGACTTCTGAGGTCTTTTCTTCCATATGAAATGTAAAATAAATTGGAAGACAACTCAAAGTCTTTGAAGAGAACAGAAAAAGTGCATATACATACACATAGATACAGTTCAATGGTTAAGCCATGTCTGTGTGAGATGCAAGGTTAGAAACTACATTAAAAAGTCTCCAAAGATTTCTTAAGTGCCTTTGGTCCTTGCAAATCCAATTCTGTCCTTTTTGTACTCCTTTATCCTATGTGCTAAAGAAAAGCATTGAAGAGACATAAGAAAAATGAGCAGAATAATTAATCACAAATGATTGTCCTGTCTGTTCATTACTGAGGCCAGAGTATCTTAAGAAACTAGAGACAGCATCTAAATGATGCAGGCATTATTGTACCATCACTGCGGAGTAGCATGTATTATAATACTCAGCCCAGGCATGACTAGAAAACAAGTACAGAAAGCTTATTTTTTTATAAAATTATTTTCAATCCAAAACCACTGGTTTTGCCTATTAAGTGTGAAATCCAGAAATTAGAAGAAGTATTTTATGCTTCTTTTGGTCTAATCAGTTCAAGCATTGTGTCATTCAGGCTTTGGTCTCAGATCTCCATTGTTACTCAGCATCATATAGCTGCAGTACTTAGCAGTGGTGTAATAAGACAACTTCCTTACCTCTCAAATGTAAGGGTCCTTATGTCCACTGGATCTCTTTTATTAGTTCAGCTCCACTATATCAATTAACCCTTCTTGTCACCTATATTCCTTACAGGCCTGCCGTGGACACATCTTTGCCACAGTGCAGAGGAGGGCTGGTAGTGAGGTGTTCCGTAAGTCAAATCTTCTACTGTCTCTCTCCAGTCACTGCAAAGACAAAAAAGTAGGCTTAAGAAGCAGTCAAATTTTCATCTCAGTCTTAATCAAAATGTTGTTCTTCTTTTACACTTGCTTGGTAGCTACCAACTTGAAGGTAAAATGTACACTGTTCCAGACAGTTACTGAGAAGTCTTGTTAGCTTAATGTGCAATCCTGTATCACCCAGGGACACAGGCAGCAGTAATTATGAACATCTGGCTTCTTCCAGGAAAGAGTTCTCCTGAAATGGTTTGTTTTGGATTAACTTCCCTGGGTTTGAGAACAGGGATCAAGTCAGTCCCACCTCAGAAACTATTTCTGCCCCATTTCTCATAGGGCTTCAGGTTCTCATGGTGCAGGGATGCAGGATGCACACTGGCAAAGAGCTACTGAGGAATGGTGGGGTGTGAGGTTCAGCTATAAAGTTTCACAGAACTCAGATCTCAAACTAACGATGGGTCATGCCCACCTCATCTTTCTTTCCCTTTCTTCTCCTTTGGAATTTCAAACTCTCAGACAGATCAAAGGTCCTACCTGTCCTGTCTTATGTTTTCAGAAGTTTGGATTTGGAGAAGGCTGAGGTTCTTAATGACCTCTTTGCCTCAGTCTTCACTGGCAAATGCTCTGACCACACCACCCAAGTCCTGGAAGGCAGACGCATGGACTGTGTGAATGAAGACCCTAGGCCCACTGTAGGAGAGGATCTTGTTTGAGACCATCTTAAGAACCTGAATGTGCACAAGTCCATGGGACCTGATGAAATCCATCCATGGGTCCTGAAGGA
>WYDI02010956.1:0-46199 GCA_009867235.2 Psittacus erithacus | reverse complement strand
TTTATCTACCGAGTGTTTCACCTATCAAATTGATGTCTCTTAAATTTAGAGACAAGGATGTCATGCGGGACAGTGTCGAATGCTTTGCACAAGTCCAGGCAGATGAAATCAACTGCTCTACCCCTGTCCATCTGTTCTGTAGCCCCTCCATAGAAGGCCACCAAATTGGTCAGGCAGGATTTGCCCTTAGTGAAGCCGTGCTGGCTGTCACCAAGCACCTTGTTGTTTTTCATGTGCTTTAGCATGCCTTCCAGAAGAATCTGCTCCAAGACTTTGCCAGGCACAGAGGTGAGACTGACTGGTCCGTAGTTCCCTGGGTCATCCAGTTTCCCCTTCTTGAAAAACGGGGTTATATTTCCCTTTTTCCAGTCATAGGGAACTTCATCTAACTGCCATGGTTTTTCACATATGATGGACAGTAGCTTAGCAACTTCATTCACCAGCTCCTTCAGGACCCGCGGGTGGATTTTATCAGGTCCCATGGACTTGTGTATGTTTAGGTTCTTAAGATGCCCTTGAACCAGACCCTCTCCTACAGTGGGCCCAAGGTCTTCATTCTCACAGTCCCTGTGTCTGCCTTCCAAGACTTGGGTGGTGTAGTCAGAGCATTTAGAGGTCCTTTGGTGGAGTTGAGTAGGATATGAGCAAAGTGTAAGGCCTGTAGCTTGATGAACACTTTAGGCATAAGCAAGTACTGCTTTCAAAGGAATCAATCCCATCCACTTTCTTCCTCCACCACTTGTTTTGGGCCCTGTACTATCTGTTGTCTTCTGCCAGCACAGCTGTTTGGTGCAGTCATGCAGTGAACAGGGTGGGAGAACTCATCTGGGTAAGAAAAAACTTTTTATAAAAGATTGTTGAGCTTGTGTTTAGGTGGCCCAGCTCCCTCCCATTCTGTTCATCAAACAGGCACAGAAATGCCTGTGTCAGCACAAACGAGGATGACTGAAGAGTGGGAAAGGTCCTGGCCCGGGAAAGGACAGCACCATCTGTTTGGGTGGCAGTGCACATCTTGCTGGTCTTTGTGGGCAGAATCACAGACCATCACTCAAAGTGAGACAGGCTCCAAGCCTGGAGATAGAGTGGCTAATCATCAAGCAGATATTAACACCAATGGCTTACCCACCTTGAAAAGGAAAATGACACCAGTTGTGGTCAGAAATGAGCCAGATATCTGTTCTTCTTTGATTTGAGTCTACATAGGGTCCTTGTGATTACCCTGCTGTTGATCTGTAGCTCTGTTAAGAATTCTACAAGCTCTTTAATATTCTTTCACTGTGCAGAGGCATACACCACTAGGAACTGTGAGGTTAAGTGTAATTTGTTTTGCTGCAAGGCAGCTTTATCTCTGGAGTTACTAAAAGTGTGACAGGACAGATTCAGTACTATCTTTAACATAGGGCTGGACTAGAAACTTCCAGAAATTCTTTCTAATCTAAATTATTCTGCAATTCTGCAGAACTTTTTGTTTTATGCAAGTAAGCTACCTATTATACAACCAGGTTTATATTTAGTAAGAAATTAGTTAAATCCAAGCTTGACCCAAGTATTCTGTGTAGAGATACTGGGACCTCTCTGGACTCGTTCATAGGGTTTCCCTATCAAAGCAAAGGGGAAAGTGATCTAATTCCCTTTCATGTAATATGGAGATCCCAGATTTTCATATATATCTTTTTTTACTGTCTTGGAGAAATTGAACTTTCAGTTTAAACAGAGGTTTCCATAACAACAAAAATATTTGGCATTTTGTCTCACAGAGATTTGCTTACTATGAAAATTAAAACAGTAGTAAAGCATTAGCTCTAATGATTTCCAAGTTACTAAATTTTGATTGATACAGAAAATATATTTGAAAAGGGGTGGACTCTGTGTGCACCTCTGGGATGTGGCCATTCAGTGATGTTCTCCTGTCTGTGCTGATGCTTATCCAGATATGTTTGAGTATGGTTAACTTGAAGCAGCAAGCCTGGAAGAAGCAGGGTAAAAAGTTGTTCTGTGTTGCAGGACTGCAGTTAGTACCTAGGGGAAAAAGAAAGATTGGATAATGCCCAGTAACATTGTGAAGAAAAATGTTAACCCACCAGATTTTCCCTGTTTCTTACGTAGCAACCTGAGATAAACACAAACAAATAGATTGGAGTAGGAGTACACCAAGTGACTTGCCTTTTGTAAGCTGTGTTGACTACAGCCTTTTTTAGCTTGAGCACAGACATGCTTTGTATTTCATCCAAGATGTTGCAAGCATAAAATAGAAATCATCCTTTTCCCACTTTTGTCTTGGCTGTTCATTCATTTTAGGGAGTAAGAAGAAATATGCATGTCCCCTTTAATCCTTGGGTTTGAGCTTTATTAAAACTTGGGTGTTGCTTTTGGCTTCAGTTTTCCCTGTTTCTCTGTGTTTAAGTCTTCAGCTGTGTTCAGATTAAAGTATTCTTGTTCAGATTAAAGGATTCTTGCTTGCTTGTAGAATCCTTCTCAGAACACGCACAAAGTAAAAGCCCTAGATTTGCACACTTAAGTGATTCAGGTGTCATAAAAAATGCAAAAGAGTCGGACATACACAGCCTTTGCCTCTACTACTGTACCCAAAGTAGCAAGTGCAAGTAATATGTTTTTCTGTAGGCAGTTGCATAGCAGTCTAAAGAAATAGAAACGAAATCAAAGCAATGCTTTAATGCGTAGTTGCATTTATGCCAGGCAGCTGGCTTTCACAGTGATTCCTTTTCACATTCCGAAAGCTTTGAACTTGCTTTGGACACTGCTTCAGGTTAGTGAGGTTTGATTTTAAATAATACACACGGATTTTACTCAGCTTCCCCCACATTGTCAATTTTGTTTCTCTCTTCCAATGTGTTGTTAAGATGAACCTGGTCTTCACTCTCAGCCTCAACGCTTGCAACAGACTTTCTCTGTTTTTCTTTATCTGGGTCAAGAACCATTTTTTCCTGATCAATTCTGCTTCCTCTCCAGCCAGATAACACTTGCTGCCCCTGAAGTGCTTGGTAAGAGCAGCTGCAGCAGGCAAGGGGACTGAATTCCTTCTGAAGCTTGAAACTTGGGGTGGACACAGCTGTAATTCTGCCTCCAGAGGAAGTCTGATTGTGACCAGGATTTGCAAGGTGTCAATGAACTTGGGGGTCTGTCAACTGAGCAGTCTTGTTTTCAGCAAGGCTAAGAGCCAAATCCTAACAACCCAACTGCAAAGGGTGGGTTCATCTTGCTGTTGCAGCTGAGGGATGCTGGCTGTCCTGTTAAAAACTGCAGGAGCAGAGGGAGGCTGGAACTCTGTGCTGCAGCTGTAGGTTTTGTCTCACTGAGGGAGCATTGTATTTTCTATTGATCAAGTTTTCTTCCATTTGCTTCTCCTAGTCAGTGCTAATGGTTTACTGTCTTTCATGTGGCTGCTTTTATTATACATAATTTATGGAAGGCTGAAATGAATAAAATGGATTTAAAAAGCTCTTTCATTCCCTGCTTGGAAAGAAGTTGTTCATGTTATTCTCAAGATGTATAACTTATTAATCTCCTTTGAAATGCCAGTCCTGCAGGCCTGTTTGTGTGCTGTGGACATGGAGTCGTAGAATCATAAAATCCCACACTGGTTCGGGAGGGAAAGGACCTTAAAGCTCATCCAGTTCCAACCCCCTGCCATAGACAGGGACACTTTCCACTAGACCAGATTGCTTCAAGCCCCGTCCAACCTGGTCTTGAACACTGCCAGGGATGGGGCAGCCACAGCTTCTCTGGGCAACCTGTGCTAGCGCCTCACCACCCTCACAGAGAAGAACTTCCCAAGGTCTCATCTCAATCTTCTCACTGTCAGGTTAAAGCCATTCCCCCTTGTCCTGTCCCTACAGGCCCTTGTCCAGTTATTAACCTGGAACTTGCATAAACCCTACCTTTAATAGACCCAAGTTCTATTGTTTGGGACTGCTAAACCAAATCCCTTCAAATTTTACATTACCACAGCTGCAAATTCTTCTCCATGTCTTTTGTTTTCTTTACAAGACCAAATAAAGTCAGGGCATGATGCAAAATACAGCAACTCTGAAGTCTCTCCATTTTGGCAACTCTCTTATCTGACAGTTACAAGAGTACTGAGACTCCAGACAACGAAGCCAAGATCTTAAAAAGCAGCTAGTCATTTTGGAAATCTCTCTTCTGGCATGTAGAGCAGTCTGGCCAGAGCTCACCAAACCTGTGTGCTGCTTGGCACTGGCTGGTTGTGGATGCTGAGAAGGAGTGGAGGGGCTGTAGTCCCCAGCACCTTCTCCCAGCACTTGATAATATATTGTTAGGGGCTTCTGGAGCACAGAGCTCTGAACAGCTTTGTATTTTCTGGTTTATCACACAAGCTTTTCTTGTTTCTTCTGGAATCCATGTAACACTCAGCACCTGCAGCATTTTATGCCAGTGAGGGTGACAGCTTATTTCCATGCTGTGTCAAAACCAATCTTTCTTCTGTTTCTTTTGAAACTACCACCTGATTTTTCCCATTTGACTTCTTGGCTGACACCAAATGTGCAGCTCCATGATTTCTTTTCTAGTTCAGATATCATTGCTTTCTATGTAAAATTTACACTTTACATCTTTATACCTAGCAGTATTGTTCTGTGTGTGCCATTTTATCACCCTGTAATTCAATACTGCAAGAATCTTCTGCAGCTCTTTGTGGTTGGCTTTCGCTTTTATTGCCTTACAGAAGGGAGTGTCATAACCAGACTCCATCTCCTGTCAATTGTTTATAGATCTATTGAAGTGCAGAGGCCCTAGGTCTCTCAGGAACCCATTTGTGGGACATCCAACTTTGACTTCATTTTCTCAAGTTTGCTGATCAGGCTGTCCAGACAAATAGGTCCTCCTAAGCTTGTTTAAGCTTTTTTGGAAGCTAATGCCTATCACATTTAAAATCCCTCCATCTTTACCACCTAAAATTTGTCTTAAAATGTATGTGTGTCTTTATAGTCACTGAACACTACAACTTTTAAGAGGATTAAGGAAGATTAGCAATGTCTAATTATTCGACTTTACTTGCTAATTATTTGAGTTTAAGAGCATCTGAAAAGCAGTGTCGAGGTTCTTCTGAGTGTGGTTCATCCTTTTTGACACCAGGGCTTCATGCCCTGCATCACTTAGTACTGTGACCATTTTAACTGTGTCCTTTTGAGGCAGAACTGGGAGCCCTTTTCTGTAATGCAGACACTTGCTTTTATGAGGCTTATTCATAGCATAAACTATGCTGCTATGACTGGCTTGGGAGGGAAGGGTCTTTAAAGCTCATCCAGTTCCAACCCCCTGCCACAGGCAGGGACACCATCCATGAGACCAGGCTGCTCCAAGCCCCGTCCAACCTGGTCTTGAACACTGCCAGGGATGGGGCAGCCACAGCTTCTCTGGGCAACCTGTGCCAGCGACTCAGCAGCCTCACAGGGAAGAACTTCTTCTTGTGATCCCATCTCAATCTCTCCTCTGTCAGGTTAAAGCCATTCCCCCTTGTCCTGTCCCTACAGGCCCTTGTGAAGTCCCTCTCCTTTGCTGAATCTTCTTATACATTTTTGAAGGTACACAGTTTTAAAGTTCACGATGGTGTTACTTTGATTCAGGCAAATGAGCAAGAAATAACACTTTTTAAAATCCAGCAGTTATTAGCCATACAAAATTCACACAAAACCCAGAAAATACTTTTTTTTTTTTTTATTGTGTTGCATGCTTTCATTTACCTCACCTTCATTTTGAATTGAAAAGAAGTTTTTTGCATTCACTGCTTAGCTTCTATGACTGAGCTGTATAACTAATGGAGGCTTTAAGTGATTTTTTTGAATCTGGTTCCAGGAAATGATTAAGCTGGTCTCTATAAGTGTGATTTAGTTTTGAGCCACATGAAATACTGGCTGGACTAAATGAATGAATCAGTGACCTCTAATTGTCACTGTTGGTTTTCCATCTTCTTAAGCAGCAGATTCCTGCTGTGCTTGCTGTAAGAACAGAATATGTCTGGCATGAAGCTGAGGAAGGTGGAAGACATCTCTGTAGTGAAAATCCCTCTTCTCCGATTGGTGTCCATATTATCTGAAAATGTTACTTCTTTTTTTTTTGTCTTTCTTCTAGGAAGCAGACATTTTTTCAGGTAACCCTGGTTATACAGACCCTGGTATTCACGTAGGGAAATTCTCAACAGTAACTTCAGGAATAGGGTAAGTAAAGTTATAGATAAGAATCTCCCAGCAGTATGGATGGTGAATGGGAATTTGTTGTCAAAGTCATTGATGGACCCTAAGACAAAAGTACTTAGGAGGCTAGAGAACACCAGTGTTTTAATGAAGGCATAGTGAAATATTTGAGGCTCAGGAGGGTAAATACCTGCAGGAGTACTTGCCTGCCCTCCCCTGGGATACTATCCTTCCTATAATACTTTTTTAAGCTGTTTTATATTGAAATTTCTGTAAAGCTGTCTGATTTGTCCTATAATTCCTATATTGAGCTCATTATAGTTAGGCGATTTCAGGTTGTCAAGAGATGAATCACAATAGCAAATCCTATAACATAGGCAAGCACTCCTGAGAAAACAGCATCCTTGCCTCTTAATTAATCCTTGCCTATTAACTCATGCTCCTGGGGAAAGGAGAGGAAACCCTTCTTATTTTGCACAATTGTGCAAGGAAAGTTACCCTGCAGTTTTGCTGGGAATGCTGTGCAAGATGGGGGGTGCTTCGGTCAGGGTGATGTGTAAGTGCAAGCAAAGTGGACATCAGACTTGAGTCATGCCTAAAGGAATCCTCTTGTGTATCTGCTTTGTGTTCTAGCTTTTCAAAGCTCTATGCCTACGGAGATGAAGCTTACCCTGAGCAGAGTTCCTCTCCTGACCTCCACTTTGTAGTTCCTTCTCAGGTAAACAGGAGACTTGCTGTGTGCCATAACCTCTGCTGCTGACACTTCACCCGCATGCATGGTTGCACCCTCCCTCTGGTGCAAAGGAGGGGCTACCTCCTTTGTACACATGCTCTTCCTGTCCTCGGCGTGTACCTGTGCCCTGCACCACTGCATCCGAGTGGTGCTCTCCAGTCTCAGCTCAGACATGTGATCAGATATATTCTGCAGTTCCCTCATAAGCTCACAGCTCAGCTATAAAACTAATACAATGTCTTGCTGCTCCAGTGCAGTGACTTTGATATAACAATCTGTTCACGTTTCTGTAGAGCAAAATCCATTGGTTTACATGTTCAAATATGGGTGTTAAAGCACCTGACCAGGGAAAGATGCGGGGTGTGTAGATATGAAGCTTGAGTGTATGAATCAGCTGCCAAGTTTTCTGTGCCTGTGGTATTCATGTATCTACACCCAGATGCTCTCTCTCCTTGCTCAGATGGCAGGTGGTGATGCTCTCCCCCATTTCCTCCAAGCTTATTAATCAAAGTCTTGTCATCTAGATGATAAGAAGAATTCTGTTTTCGACTATAGCTGTATTCTGGACAAGAGCTATCTGTCTCAGGATGTCCTGTCCTGTGTGACTGTTGGTCCCCTCTTCTTCTTTAGCTCTACAGATGCATTTGTCCAAAAATGTCTTGTACATCCTCCAGCTATATGAGACAACGGCTTAAAAGTACCTGCACACAGAGAATCACTGTATGCTGATAATGTGTGTGTGTGTGTTTGTGTGTGTTCATTAAATACCTGTTCTCCATCCTTGCTTTATAGTAACTCAGCCTTAAACTATAAAATACTCTTGGTCTTTGGTCATACCTAATGCTCATTATTAAAAACAGGAGGAATTAAAAAGAGGTAGCAATTATAAAACCTGTCTCATTACTTTGGACTGACAAACTGACTTTAATTCTCTTGGGCTACTTGCTTTCACAGCGACTGAAAGAAAGAAGAAAGTGGACACATGAAGCTTCTTCTTCAGCGGTGGTCAGCATGTCTAAACCACATGCTAGTCCTTGGCTCTCTTTCTCAGATCCTCAGTCAGGTGAGATGCATCAGTCACCTTCTGTGCTTCAGGATTGGATTTGTTGTTGCTGGCACAGAGAAATGAAGTGTGTCATGAAAACCCAGCACTGACAGGAACTTAACTTGCCTAAGAAGTGAAAATGAGTGCTTCTGAGTGCTTGGAGATACTCTATAATTATCAGACTTGGGTACGCTGCTAAGTGAATGTAAATTTTTTACATTTTCATATCTAATTTTTCATGAATATATGTATGATTGATTGTCTTTGATGTTAGTGGATCAGCTGTGTGATAGTTCTTGGCCTTGTTGATGTCTTTGTGGGCTGAGGGATCTTTCTCTCTCTCTCCTTAAGCTTTTTTCTCTTTCTTACCATCTGTAGAGTACCCAACCATGCCTGCTGCCACCACACCTCCCCATGGCTTTCACCTCTTAGTGCCGTCTTTTCCTCTGCAAGCTGCTGTGCCTCCCAGGAGCAGTAGCCTCATCCAGGCAGTGGGACCCCCAGCTGACTATCACTTTGAGTCTGCTGAGTCCATGGATGAGATTCCTGTGGTGCAGACTCGTCTTGGGAGCATGGCCCTTCATAGGCCTCCTAGAAATAATTCAAGCAACTCTCAACACCATCCCTTGTCCACAGATGATCCCAGAAGTGACAGGAAGAAGAAGCTGTCTTCTGCTCATAAGGTAAAGAGGAAAAGCTGCCAGCAAGGCAGACACATGGAGCAAGATCTGGAACTTCTTGCTAAGGTTCCTGCTGTGTCTGTAAGTAAGAGCAGTGGAGAACTTCATGTCTCTCAGCCCCAGCTCAGTAAGAGCACCACAGTCACACCACAGAAAATGCACCAACCAGCAGCACATGTGGGCAGACATGATCCATGCTTTAAGGACATAAGGACAAACACCACAGTGGCCTAGTGACCAGCTTTCTAAAGCCATAGCTTTTGGGGATAAGGAAAGAGGTTCCGTTTCTATTTGTATGTTACTGATAAAGATCTTGATTCTAGTGTCTTTTTCCTTGGAGGCAGCAGCGTTGCTTTACCTGATGCTGTCCATCTGCCAGCAGAACTAGCTGAGAGGCAGTAGAAAGCCTGCTGCGTCATTGTTGCTGGCTGCTGCCTCTTCCTAAGCCAGGAGTGCCCTAAGCCCAGTTCCAATCTTCTTGTCAAGGGAGAACGGTCCCACCTTGATAGGGATGTGTCCATGGCTGCCACTGGTTAAGGACTGCAGCTTTACTACTCTGCAGAGGGCTATGGGACTCATCCCTGCACTGTGTGCTTGCCATCAGGCTGCAGTGAGACATTTCTCATGCTGGACCAAAGGGAAGAGGCAATAATTTGGCAAACCTGAGGCAGGCAAGTTGTTAACAGAGAGCTCGATTTCTTCCCTGAGTAAAGAGCTGTGTCTCCTGGCCCTCTGCACGCTCATACTGCAGTAACTACCTGGGAGAGTGTGTATGGAAGAATGAGGCTGCATCGCTGCTGTTCCCTGCACCCTGAAAACTAAATTTCTTATCTGTGTACATGCTATCAATCTTTGGACCATGTGCAGGGGCTTCAGCAGGTGGTCACAAAGCAACTTCAGAACTGTCCTGCCCATATACCACTTTCCACTGTGCACCCTTAAGCCAAGTCCCCCACCAGCATAGACTGTCAGATCAAGTTTGACCTATTCCACCTTCCCAGCAGCCTGGGCTGCCCCACAGTGCAGCTTTCCCATCAGAAGCTCTGGGATACAACAGGTCCTGAAACCTTTCAGTTTTCTGGGCTGCCAGATCTGTTTTGAGTTACGTTTAGTTAGCTGAATTCCTTTAACTGATTCTTTTGACTGTATGGTTTTGCCTAGTAGCATATCATATCATAGACCAAGGAACTTTCTGAAGCTTTAGGCTGCCACAACTGGTGCTTAGCTGTGTAAGAGACCAGTACAAATTGGAAGATGAAGGAGTTGTGTCAATACCAAGGGGCAGCAACCAGAGAAATAAAAAGGAATTTACAGCCCACCTCGAGACAATGAAAGAAACCCCTCAATGGTGGACAAGGAGACCCGAGACCAAAATTCATCACTGGATCAAGAGATGTATGCAGGGCACATGAGCAGTGTGTAGTGGTCGGTGCATAGACTATAAGGGTATGAAACCCAGGAATTGCTTTGATCTGGGTCCCTCTCCAGAAGCATCCAGCTCAAGCTGTTCCTATTCCTGTACCACTCAATTATCAAATTATTTTTCTAAGAAACTGATGTCTGAGACTCTGCTGTAGGAAACCCAGGCCAAGGAATTTTCTTTAACAGATCTACATTTGTCCACAGCCAAGCCTGGAGTGCAGAAAAATCCCAGTGCAGATCCTGTGGCATGTAGCCAGTGCCCTGAGTCACAGCACCCAGTACTTGCAGTGAGGAGCAGGAGCTGTCTGGGCTGCCACGCTACAGTCCCTTGGCATTCCCTGCCCTTCTGGCTTCCCCAGGATGCATGCCCCATTCCAAATTCCTGGCTGAGCACTGAGGCTGTAGCTGCCAGCAGGTCCAGATCTGCCTAGCAGCCAGCTAATCGCAGAGCCTGGGATAGCAGCTACGCATACATCATAAGGACATGGATGTGCCACAGTGATTTGTCACTTGACAACCATGTCACCGGCACAGCCCCTGCCTCCCTGGCGTGGCAGAATGCGCTGTTTCTGGAGAGGCCACTGTTGCTGCACTGTGCTGGGCTTTGTTTGAACAGATATGTGCACCAGTAGAGGAGGGGGAGCCTTTATCACTTTGCCAAATCATAGAAACCTACCAAATCATGAGTTGGAAGAGATGTTAAATCTCACCCAGTTCCAACCCCCTGCCATGGGCCGGGACATCTTCCACTAGACCAGGTTGCTCCAAACCCTGTCCCGCCTGGCCTTGAACACTGCCAGGGATGGGGCAGCCACAGCTTCTCTGGGCAACCTGTGCCAGGGCCTCAGCACCCTCACAGGGAAGAACTTCTGCCTAAGATCTCATCTCAATCTCCCTTCTGTCAGGTTAAAGCGATTAAATGTTTTGATGCATGGAAACAACCACCAACCCTTTTTCCAGACTATGGCAGGTGCAGGTTAAGGGTAAGACAGAGCGGGGTGCCATGTGAGTGGAGCTGAGCCATTTGTCCCCTTGCTTAGCTCAGGCTGCTGAGCATTCATCAGAAATGGTTCAGAGCAGGATGGGATATCTGGGCACAAATGCCCTCTGGGCGTAGCCAGCGTGGGACAGGCAGGCTGGACTCCCAGCCTTGCTGTTGCCTGTCATCTCAGTGCTGACGCTGGCTTCTGTGCTGCTCTGAGGTCTGTGCAAAGTCCACTCCCCCTGGAGCTTTACTCCCAGACAGTTTTCCTTCTGGAGAGCCCAGTTTAGCAGAGAGAGGCAGGAAGGCAGCTGCTGTACGTTGAAAGCTTCATTCCATTCCAGGAGTGCCCCTGAGTGCTGGCAACTGGCATGGCTCCATCAGGAAGCATCCCAGCAGTGTCACCTGACCCACACCATGCGGTGTGATGCTCATGCAGTGGTCATTTCAAGTAGTGCTTGCCTTCAAGGGGAAGGTAGTGCTGCAGCTGCTCCTGGAAACCCCTGATCATTGCAGAGCTGAAGCTGGAGTAGGTGAGTCCTCCCTTTGCTGAAGTTTTTGTGGGGTAAGTGTGGTCCAGAGACAGGCTGAGCACTCCCTGGGACAGTCCTTGGGGAATTCTGACAAGGCAGTGGAGGTATGATCACTGACCCCAGGCTTCTTTAAAGGACTGTTTTAGTATCCTTCTCTGTTGTCTGATTTTTGAGTCCTGTAACAGCTGGAATGAGGAGCCTTGACTCTTCATTGAATTACATGTGAAGTATCATGTAGCTGTTGAAGTGAAAATATTTTAATTTGCAGAAGGGTTTGGCCTGTGGTCACACTCCTCACAGCTTCCTTGCTGCTGTGGCCAGGAGTACCTGCTGGCAGTGTGACCTAGACACCCACCTGAAGAAGGCTCTCTGTCCAGCTACAACCAGTGCAGAGCTCCGTGTGCTGCTAGGCTGTGCTGGTTAAGTCCTCAAGCTTCTCCACAAGGATAGGAAGACCATGATTTTCACTGGAGGCCAACAGGATGCCCTGGGGACCTCAGTGTGATAGGGGAGACATCCTTCTGCTGCTTTCAGCTGAGACATGGAATATTTTCTTCACAACTGACTGCAAAATATGTGGTGCCTTGGCTGTGTGTTGGGGCTGCTGGGTGCTGAGTGAGGAACCAGGCCCCAGCAGAACAGGCTGGTGAGACCCTGATGTCCTAAGTGTCGTGGGCCCAGGCAGACCATGTGTTTGATTTTGGCTGGGTTTTGTGGGAGGTTTTTTTGCCATAACCACATTAAAGGAGGACTGCTGAAGGTGCATATTGGGCACCCAAGAGTGAAAATGGTGAGAGTGAGATAGGTTTAGCTCCTGGGAGAGCTGCTCTCTGCCCCAGCTCAGTTCCCAGCAAGGATGAACCTTTGCAAGAGCAGTTGCTGAGCTGCTTCTTGCTGGGAAGGCCCTTTGTAGAAGCTGTTTGTGATGTACACATGGGTTTGGGTGCTGTGTGTGGTACCCCACAAAAGCATGGAAGTTCTCCATGGCAGAGAATTGGTCACAGCAGGAGCAGGCATGGCCTGGGCTCCCCCCTTCCCCTCCTCATTCCTGTCCTTTTGGGGACCACAATGTAGTATCCTGCAGGTTCAGGTGCCAAGGGCATTTCTGCTGCCCTGGGTGAGGAAGGTCCATAGTAGACCTGTGGCAGCAAGCAAAAGGAACATGTCACATTGGGGTACTGCTGCAGGAGCCAGCATGCAGGCAAAGTGGTCCTGGCCATGACACCAGAAGATTGAAATGACCGTGAGCTGAGTCCTTGCTACAGCCCAAGAGAGAGCTGAGTTAAGGCGACAGCAGAAGTCCTGATGCCTTCAGCTCCCCATCACTGCAGAAACATTGAGATCTGGCATCTCTGAGCACCTTTTCCAGCACTAAACACAAGGTTTTTGCCAGGGCATGAACTCTTCCATCAGCAGGAGGCAGTGCCCTGGACTGGCCGTTTCCACTGCAAGACACTGTGGCTTTTTATCAGGACCAAGAAATGCATTTACAGGACGGTGACAGCTTTCCAGAGTCCTCTGCAATCATAAATCACAGCCACCAGCAGCCGTGCCAGTAACAGTGCCTGCTGTAACCCTTATGCTTGTGTGGGACATCACCTGGCTTGCTGTCATCTTCACGCCCGATTCAAGCTTCTTTGTTTTCTTTTTGAAGTCAAGGGGACCTTTCTTTGGGAAATGCTTTTCGGTGAGGCTGTCCCTGCTCTGCTTTTTAGAGCATCCCTAGGGGCTGCCTTGAACTGCAGGGAGGGGGGAAAGGAAGCTCCTGCTAGAGATTATTCCCTCCTCCTCTCTGCCTGGCACTGTGCATCCTGAGCCGATCTAGAGCAGCTGGCACACCCAGCACACACACACACGCACACGCGCACGCGCTGCTCATCCGCTGCAGCGAAGCCCCGTTAATGCCGTGTGGACGCGCTGTTGCTGGGGTTACCGTATACATATTGCACAACCTCCGAAACACTTCCCTGTGTTTGGTAGCAACTTGTGCTAGAGAAGCAGCGTTCCTGCATAACCTCATCCCACCCCAGTGCAGCTGAGCCAGCGCCTCGTTCCTGAAACGAGATGACTCTGGAAAGCCTCTGGTGCCCAGCCCTGGGAGAAGCAAGAGGCAAAGAGGAGGGAGGATGCGCACAGAGGGTGCATTGAGATTGTGCTCTGCGAGCTCTGAGCTGCACCCTGAAGCAGTCACAGCACCCCAGGACTCTGCGTGAAGGTGGAGAGATAGGCATGGTCCTAGCAGGGACAAGTCCAGCATGTGAAGCTGTGTCTTAGTGACGCTGAGCTGCGAGCCTCTATCTTTGGTAAGCACAGGAGTTCTGCAGCTCAGTAAGCTCCCTGGGGCAGGAGACAGCCTGGGAACATCCTGACCTTTATTGGAAATACCAAGAAGAGAAAAAGCCCCCCGGGAGCTGAGCACTGAGCCATGTACAAGCTCCTCTACCACATCACAGGACCTGTGCAACCTCCTCTTCATCTCCTGCCCCTGCCACGGGCTCTGGACCAAGTCACAGCCTCCTCCCTGGCTTCCTTTTCCGGGCTGCATGAGGAACAGCAGGGGCCAGCCAAGGACCGTGCACCATCCCAGCAAGGCTGTCATGATGACAACAAATGCACAACAAACCCCAGCCCTTAGGAACTGAAACCTGACCTGCTCAACTCGACCGCATGGGGTACCTCGCCAGCCCTGGCAACACTCACCCAGATCTCTCCATGTGCCACTTCCTAGCTCTTTGGGATCTGCAGCCCTCAGTGCTGGCTGGAGCTCCTACAGAAGAGCTGCCGACGTGCCTAGCTCCTGCTCAGCTCCTGCCTGCTGCCAGCTCGGTGAATCGGCGTGCTGCTGGCAAGCCCTACAAACTTGCATGGGCTGGATGCTCCAGGAGTTACCTGGGCTCCTCTCTGGAGCTGTGAGCTGGAAGCGGGGCCAAAGACTCCTGCTTCAGTGACGAGCTGCAGAGCAATCTAAGGACAAGGCTGTACCTTCAGCAAGCCTTATTCTTAATATGGCAGCCCAATTACTGCCCTCCTTAAAGCAAAGAGTACACAAGCAGCTCTTCCTCACTGTCTGCAGGGTGGGATGACAGCCCCAGGTCCTTGCTGTTTGTTTAAATTCCCACTTCACAGCCATCCACTGCCACCTCTGAGCCTCTGTGCTTTGGGACCTGTTTTCACATTTGATGAAGAGCAGGAGCATGCTTGTTCAGGACAGAGCCCACCTTCTGCCACCTCCGCTGGGCAGCACCCAGGCTCTCTGGCCTGAGCTCTACCAGAGCTCTACCAGAACAAGTTAGATGGAAGAGAAACACACATTGGTGAGGTCGGCCTGATGAATTCCAGCCCTTCCATATGAGCCTCCACATGTCCTGCCTACCCTCTACTGTTCCCTCCAGGATGTCCTTGCCTCCTGGCAACCGCAGGTTGTTACCCTGCTGCTGCCTGGGCTGTGAAACAAGCTGGCAAGGTCACAAGGCTGGTTAGGGATGTGACAAAGCGGGATCCTTCATCTGGCTGTGACCATCTGGGGCTGTTCAAAGCAGGCAGGTTGCTGTGGGATGCCTGCATCCTCTGACAGCAGCTCTGGCACCCACCTCCAAAGTAGAGGTAAGGTGAGTGATCCCAAACCACAGACTCTCAGAGGTGGCTGGTGATCACCTCTGGAGGACTCCAGACCCTGCTCTGGGCTAGGATCAGCATGAGCATGTTGCTCAGGGCTTTGTCCAGCCAAGAGCTGGCAACAAGATCTCAGCAGAGAACATGTGCCCCTCAGCCAAAAGGGGTAGGTTGTCACCAGGGCTATACCACAGAGCAGAGAGAGCAGAGCTGATGCCCCTGGGGTAGCTCAGCTGTGGGACTTTTGTGTCCATCCATACCCTGCAGCTCTTCTGCACAGGGACAAGGGCAGGCAGGGACCACACCGTGTCAAAAGCTGCCTCTGTTGTTTTACCCAAGGTGCTGATTTATGCACAGAACCCTTCAGAAGGGGCTGTAGCAGTAAAACAAGGGGAAGTTCTTCCCTGTGAGGGTGCTGAGGCCCTGGCACAGGTTGCCCAGAGAAGCTGTGGCTGCCCCATCCCTGGCAGTGTTCAAGGCCAGGTCGGATGGGGCTTGGAGCAACCTGGTCTAGTGGAAGATGTCCTTGCCCGTGGCAGGGGCTGGATGAGCTTTGAGGTCCCTTCCAATACAAACCACTCTGTTTTCTGATTCTGTGATTCTGTGACCCTCCATGGCAGCAGCAATCCTCATATTGCATCCCCCCAATTCCTGGTCATGTTGCAGCTGCATGGGGAGTTCCAGGGGAGCGCTGAGGCCGGAGCTGGCTCTGAGCAAAGAGGTGAGTTGGAGCCATGAGTAAGTGGTGTGGGTTTATCTGGGACTCACTCCCTCTCAAACACAATATTTGGATGCTGCTTCAGCCTGGAGCACCTGCTGGGAGCCCTGTGTGTGGTTGGGCTCTGGGCAAGCGAAGCAGCACCCGTGGTGGGCAGGCCTGGTGTGTGGCTGGCTGCCCCCAGGGTTGCTCCAAGGGTGTCCCACCAGGCTGTGCAGAGGGGACTGGCTCACAACGGTGCCTGTCAGTCCCCACAGCTTCAGCAGCGACCTTTGGTCCATTGGATGGGGCTTGAAGCAACCTGCTCTAGTGGAAGGCATCCCTGCCCATGGCAGGGGTTGGAACTGGATGAGCATTAAAGTCCCTTCCAACCCAAACCTTTCTATGATTCTATGTCACTCACCAACAGGCTCCGTTTTCTCTATGGAGGGAGACGCTGCCCACACGGGACATGTCTGCAGGGCAGCACAGGGGGTGAGGGGCTGGCAAGGGGGAGTGTGCGCTGCAGCGTGATGGAGGGACCCTTGGGGATGAGGGAGAGGACCTGTGGCGGGAAGGCTCCTCAGCGCTCCCCGGTCTCCGTCTCCCCGCCCCGCGGGCGCTCCCTGGCCGTTGCCTCGGCGCTGCCGGGGGGGCGGGAAGGGGCGGCCCGGAGCCCGGTGCGGGCGCGGCCCGAGCCCCTCCCGTCTCCATGGCGGCGTCTTAAACAGGCGGCGGCGGCGGCTCCCCCCGCCTCAGAGCGCGGCGCCGGGAGGTGAGTGAGTGACCTATCGGGAGAGCGCGGCGGAGCCGGGACCGCCTCTACCTGGGATCCCGGGGACCCTGCTCTGGCATCTGCCCGTCCCGGGGCTCTGTTTCCCCAGCGCCCCCCGGGCGGAGGGAGTCTCGGTTTCGTGCGGGGCGGAGCGGTGCGGTGCGGTGCGGACCCGGGGTGGGGGGTGCCCCGCGGGAGCCCGGGGCCGGGCGGGGACCGGCGACATCTCCGCCCCTCCACTCCCGCTCCTCCCTAGCGATGGTCGCCAGGCAACGCAGCATCGGGTCCCGCGGTCCCTCCGTGCCCGCTGCGGGGTCTCGCCAAGCCTCCGTCCCCAGCACTGGGCGAGGTCCCTGCTCCGCACGTAGGGGCGCTGTCGCGGCAATGTTCTGGGCCCTGGCTGCCGCGTCGTGGGTGCTCAGTGCATGGCGAGGGACGCTGAGGAATGCTGAGGGATGCTAAGGGATGCTGAACTGGCAAGAGTGAGGCTGGCGAAGCAAAGGCAGGCAGGGAGGCAAGACAGGCCAGTGGCCACGACGCTGTGAGGGAGCACAGAGGTCCACCTGTGACTTGGCATCTCTGCTGCAGGCACCATGTTTTGGTGAGCCAGAGCTGGTGTTGCTGCCGGCCCCACACAGACGGATAGAGGGTCTGGCAGAGGGAGCAGACAGGGGAGAAGTAGGGCTAGAGGAGGCAGTGATTCCTCATGATCAGCGAGCTGCATTGCGTCATTCCAGAGCGTGCTCCCAAGGGGACAGGCTGATGCTCTCACTCCCTGCCAGCCCCTGGAGCCAACAGCCTAGCTGCTGACAGCTCTCAGTCTGGAGACTCCATCCCTCAAGACACATGTTGGCTGTTGGCCTCCAGGCTTGTCCGAAGCTGCCGCCAGCCCTCTGCCAATACCCAGCTCCTGCCACACTCTCTCTGGCCTCACCATTTCTGAGAGCAGAGCTGGGAGTGGAGCTGAAACCTCTGCCAGGGCAGCCAGCCACAGCCTAAGCAGTAGCAGCTCCCTCTGCTCCCTGCCCTGCAGCTCCATGGCTGGAAGCGCTGAGATGGCATCCCTGGAAGAGAGCTTCCGCAAGTTTGCCATCTATGGTGACACCAAGGCTACAGGACAAGAAATGAATGGGAAGAACTGGGCCAAGCTGTGCAAAGACTGCAAAGTCACCGACGGCAAAAGTGTCACCAGCACCGACGTGGACATTGTCTTCTCCAAGGTGAAGTAAGTGACTCGGCTTCCCGGGGCATTCAGCTGCCCTGTGGGTGTGGGCAGGATGGTGGAACGGTGCTCCCTGGGGTTTGGTACCAAGCTCTGCATCCTGGGGTGGTGCCATGCAGCATCCTGGCCTCAAGGAGGTTCTGTGGCTGCTTTGGCAAGGCCTAATAACAAATTAATATGAATTTTGCAAGTGGGAGGCTTAGGTTTTGGTGCTCCTGCTCCCTAGCGTGGGGTGGGCCTGGGTGGTTCTCCCAGGTTCCCATCCAGCAAAAGTGCTGCAGGGAGCAAAGGAGGGTGCTCAGGGTGCTCTGGGCCTCGTCAGCCCCAAAAAGACCCTGGGGAGAATTCTGCTCCACAAGGGCAGCTGGAGAGCTAAAGGCACCTGGAGCTGCTTCTGGGGTCTCTGAGGACATGGAGACATCCAATCTCCAACCAGGGTGCAGGAGCAAGGATGGGTGCTGCTCCCTCTTGTGCCCTCTGCCTGGGCACCTCCCTGTTCACTGGTGGGGCCAGGATATGCTGAGCAGCGGGAGGTTCTTGGTGCCTAGGATGGTGGGTTGCTGCGCTACCCCAGAGGTGAGGACCAGATGCGTGTGGGAGAGATGCTTGGCGCACATCTTTCCAAATTTGACCAGGGAAGAACTGATGTCTGACAGGGAAGAGAGTGTGCTGAGCATCCCAGGCAGGCTGGGAGCAGTGGGAATTGATGCATGTACCCTTCTGCCACCAGCACCCAAGTCCCAGGGAGGAGGGTTTTGGCACCAGGGACTTTAACAGGGTGTGGCTGAAAAGTTCCTGGAGCTCAGCATTGGCTGTGCTCAGCCCCATTATTCAGTCAGGATTGTCCAGGCCATAGCTGCATTGGAGAGGCACATGAGGGGCCTGAGGCTGGTGAAGGACAAAGTCTCTCTGACATACTCATCCCACTGCAGCCCTGTTTGGAGGAAGGTGCAACATGAAGACTGCCTGCATTTTGTGCTTGCAGAGGGAAGACAGCTCGTGTCATCAACTATGAGGAGTTCAAGAAGGCACTGGAGGAGCTGGCCCCCAAGAGGTTTAAGGACAAGAGCAAAGAGGAGGCCTATGAAGCCATCTGCCAGCTGGTGGCAGGGAAGGAGCCCATCAATGTGGGTGTCACGGTGAGTGAAGAGCCCCTCAGGTGCTGGAAGCAGGAGGGATGGCTGAGAGGGGAGGATGGAGCTCTGCTTGCAGTGCAAATGCCTTCCAGGGACCACATGGCCTGAGTGGCCATAGGTGTGGTGGGCATAGGTGGGGTTGCATAGGTCAATGGGGCAAGGGATGAAGAGGGTGGGCCATGTTCTTGACTAACCACGTCCCACCTCCCCACTGCAGAAAGCCAAGACGGTGGGGGCTGTGGAGAGGCTGACGGACACCTCCAAGTACACAGGGTCTCACAAAGAGCGCTTTGACGAGAGTGGCAAAGGCAAGGGCAAGAGCGGGCGGGAGAATATTGTGGATACCAGCGGCTACGTCAGTGCCTACAAGAACGCGGGCACCTACGACACCAAAGTGAAAAAGTAGGGATGGGTGCCATGGCACCCACCGCCGGGGTCCCTGTGCATTCGCCGTGGGGCTTGTGTCAGCCTTGGGGCATCCCTGTGTAATGTGGGACCTGGGAGGCTGCACTGGGCCAGCCCCAGGCTGGCGGGATGTCGGCTGCCCAGCGCTGGTGGGACTAAGAATGCCGCCGGGCCATGTGCTCTGCTCCAGCGCTATGTCTGTTTCCTCACCATGCTGTGACACCCCCCAGCCCTTTGTGTGTCCCCCTCCGTGCTGTCACCTCCACCCCTCTGCCGCACTAGCAGCACTGCTCCTTAGGATGCCCCTGCCCTGCTGGCACCTTCCCTACCTCAGCCCCAGCTTCTGTGGTACCCTCCCTGCTAATCCCACCAGGGACGACAGCCTGTCTTCCCTACAGACCCCTTGAGGACCTGCCTTAGCCCCACAGTGCAACCACCTCCTTCCTTCCCCACTGGTGACCTCACCATGGGGCTGCCCCAGCTTTGCCTCTCGCCCAGCACTGTTAGTGCTGGTGCTGCTGGGATGATCCCAGCCCAGCCTCAGGATGCATCCCAGGAGAGCTTAGTGTTGCCTGGCTATCAGCAAAGGTCTCCAACGTGAACCCCCTCCATGGCATCCTGCTGCCTTCGTGAAGTCCAGACCAAAGGATGCTGCAGCCCCATGCTGTAACCCGGCTCGGCAATAAAGCCCTGTCCACACTGATGCTCTTGGTCTGATTGTGTTCAGTGGGACTGTGCAGTAAGAGCCCCTTTTCCTGGTGGTGGGATCACCTTTTCAGCTGAGCCCCTGTGGGGCTGCTGTGCCATGGGCTCAGCCCTGGCTGCTGTTTGGTTTGGCAGCTGCTGGTTCACCCTGAGTTGCCTGAGCAACCAAAGGCACACAAACATCAGCGCCTGGCTCCCACTGCTGCTCTGTTTGCAACCAAACACACGAGCTCCTGGTAACAATCCCTGGGAACAGGCTGGGCTCCAGGATGGGCTGGCAGCTCTGGGATGGGACGGCTGCTCCATTGAGTGCTCAGGTGCATGAAGATGGATGTGCAGGCGCTGCTACCCCAATTCCAGGCACCAACAGAGTGGCAGAGCCAGGCTTTGCAGCTTGATCCCCACCTCCATGGTCACCTATTTGGAGCTAAGCTTCCTAAATAACCCACACGGGTTGTTTCACAGGTGCCTCAGCTTATGATGCTGGGCACAAGGTGGTGCTAGGAGCACACATGTGGCTTGGGGCAGGCTCACTCAATGCCAGCATGCAGCACTGCACCTTCCACACCATAGCTGCTGCTTTTGAACACACAGGAGGAGGTTGTCATCTGGGCTGGTTTCAGCCTCACTCTCAGTAAGTGTCTACCAGCATCTACAGTGACAAGTGGGGGCTGTTTGTCCTCCTTTGAGCAGGTCAGAGGGAGTTTGTGGCTGGCTGTGCCCCTAAATGTTCTTTTTGAGATCCAATGTTCCTCTTTCCAAAGTTGTTGATGAGGACCTGGGGGCTTTAACACTTTGCTGACTCCATTGTCTGGCTGTCAAAAGAAGGTGCAAAATCCCCAGAGCAAGGCTGCCCTGCATTGCCCCATGGTCCACGGAGGTGCCAGCCACATCCCTATCCTTGTGCAGACCAGGAGGCTCTGCAAAGAAAGAACATTATGGGAAGAGAGGGGCAGGTCAGGCTCTGTGGTACTCATTCCCTCCCTGTATGTGGCTCTGCTCAGGACGTGCTGGTGAAGGGAAGGGGGTACCCATGTTGTACAGGGAGGGAGCTGTGGGTCCTGACATGCTTTTGGTACTGGGTAATCAAGACTGGGAAGGGGATTTCCACCTGGTTTTAAGTCTACATGTGGCAAGAGCAGCAGCGCCGGCATCCCCACATCCAGTGGCATTCCAGATCAGCAGTTCTTCCTCCCAGAGATGCTCACCCTGCTCCTCTGCTGCCTGAGCTGTCCATGTAACACCCATGGTCTGCAGCCTGCGAGGAGAGTGGATGAGTCCTTACTTGAAATTACCTCTGTTGTTCCTCTGGTAGAACAGAGAGCTGAGCCACTGCTGCTCGGGTGACAGAGCTGCTGGGGGAGGGATGGGACAAACAGTACGGCCAGGCCTTATCATCAGTTGCTTGTTCCTTGTTCTGAATCCTGAACAGAATCATAGAATCACAGAGTGGTTTGGGTTGGAAAGGACATTAGGATCATCCAGTTCCAACCCACAGCTTCTTTGCAGCCTCTGAAGCCATGGCAGAGGCAAGCAGTTCCCATGCACTGCCAGACTGCCCAGCCTAGAAGCACTCCTCACCGCTCCAGCTCCTCTGAGTTCTCCACTGCTTGCTCCACAGCTTCCACGACACTTTCCAACCTTCTTGTTCCCAAGGAGGCAGCTCAAGCACATGCTGTTGTTCTCTGGGTATGGACATGGCTGCAGGGTGAGCTCAGCTAGCAATGGCCACATGCTCCAATGTCGCAGTGCTGCCAAACCAGCTCCAGGAGAACCAGTCCCAGTAGAGACCCCACAAGTCTAATGGCTGCAAAGTGCCTAAGATTGACTTGAAAAGAAGTCACTTCCCCATATGTGATGGGAACAGCTTCCTGGGAATAGCGAGATGTTGATGAGCTTCTGTAGTACTGTCATTGTAACTGCCTTACAGATACATCACACCGCACCCATGTGCGGATGAAGCCAGGTGAACAGACGGCTTCACAGGGAGGTTAGTGCAAGGAATATGGCCATTAAATACCAGCCTTCATGACCAGCGGAGACAGGGACATAGAAGTCTCCAGGATGGTTGGCAGTGGAGCATGGGATGGATGAGGAGAGGCCAAGCTGGAGTGCTCAGCCCTTGAGAAGACCATAACCTGCAGAAACTTCCATGGGGCCAGCAGCTCCGGCTGTTTTCCCAGTGGAGCCTGAAGTGGTGCCACAGGCTGATGAGACAGCAGAGACCTTCAAATGTTAGCTGCAGAACTACCTTCTGTGATGAAAACTGACACAGCCCAAATAAAAGGGCTTGCAGCCATTTTCCCTGCACTAATGAATTTGCTCTGGCCAAGCCTTTGCTCATCAGTTGGCTCTGCACCAGCTCAAGAAAGATGTTGTGCAGCCAGAGTGCAATTCCCTCACAGTGGAAGGTCTCTCAGCCAGTATTTATGTTGTTTGCATCGATCTGAGCTCCGGACATGAAGCTTTTTTCTCCTTTCCGTTTGTTGCTTCCCCTTGGCTGCTCTCAGTCCCCACTCCCGCAGTGGAGGGACATGCCAGACCCTGCCACCTGCAGGACATGCATCTGCTCCCCCACTCTGGACAAACCCAGACCCTCTCACAGGCTCATGTCCTGGCCTACCAGTGAGATGTGCAGCCTGGAAAGCTCAGCTAAATGGTTGTAGAGCTATAAACTGTTCTTTTGCCCAAGGTCACTTCCCTAAAGAGTTCAGTTTTGGGCCCCTCACTGCAAAAAAGACATTGAGGTGCCAGAGCAGGTCCAGAGAAGGGCAGTGGAGCTGATGAAGGGCCTCGAGCACAGTGTGATGGGGAACGGCAGAGGGAACTGGGGCAGCTCTGGAGAAGAGAAGGCTGAGGAGGGACCTTATCGCTCCCTACAACTGCCTGACAGGAGGATGGAGCCAGGAGGTGGCTGGTCTCTGCTCCCAAGGAACAAGGGATAGGACAAGAGGAAATGGCCTCAAGCTGCGCCAGGGGAAGCTTGGATTGGGAAAGATATAGGGACAATTTTTTCCCCAAGGAGTGCTCAGGCATTGGAACAGGCTGCCCAGGGCAGTGGTGGAGTCACCGTCCCTGGAAGTGTTCCCAAACCGTGTAGATGAGGCCTTTAGTGGCATGGGTTAGTGGCGGCCTTGGCAGTGCTGGGGAATGGTTGGGCTTGAAGATCTTGAAGATCCTTTCCAGCCCAGTTCATTCCATGACTGTGTCTAGGGTCATGTCTGATGCTCTGCGCACTTTGACGGCAAGTTATGTGCCTGTGATGAGGGATCTGCCTTCTCTGAGAGGTTATTTTTCTCTGGGATGGGTGGTTTGTCCAGCGATGCTGATCAATGCTCTGCAAGGGCGTAGATTCACTCCTAGAACAGTGAGACAGTGGATGCCAGTAGGCTCATAGAAGTCTGTGTGCCTGTGTGGGAGCACCAGAAAAAGCTCATAGATGCTGCTGCTCCAAAACCCTTCTTCCTCAGTGAGCATTCCTCACAGAGCTTGCTGTGCGGGCGGAGTGCAGAGCCTTGATCCCAGGCCAGGCAAAACGGCTTCCCCACCATGCTGTACCTGCACTGCCTTCTGCAGTACTTTTCAATTTCACTGCTAGCCTGATGGACAACGCTTTTCCAAATACACAGGCTGGGCTGTAAATCGTGTTCAGACAAGATCCAGGAGCAGCTTGTATCCCGGTGGGTCAGCACCTCCTCAGAAGTTTATTCTGAGAAACGTCTAAACCTGGGACTAGGATGTTAAATCCTTGCAGCCAGCGCCCTTGAGACACTGGCTGGACTATGCATGCTTCATGGCCAGCTGCGTGTTGCCAGCACTGCACAGGAATATTGACTCAGTGCTACCTTGGAGGGAATTCAATTAACTAAATTATCATCTTCCCAGCAGGGGGTGGGTTCAGAGAAAATGGGATTACACAGAAGTCATCTCAACATTTTGTTAATATGATAACAGAAATATTAATATAATAGCAGAAATGGAAGAACATGGGGGAAGATAAAAGCCAGAAGATGCAGAGAAACAAAACAAATTAAAAACAATCCAGCATTAGATTCACCAGCTTTAAATATAACATTTAAATATAACATCTATAACATTATAACTAGATAATACTGAATACAGCCCATATTTCATGCCTGTTTGCTCGCTGTCCAGGGGCTATAATTGCTCTGAAGCACAGCACTGACCAGAGCCATGTGCTGGTGGTACTGACGCAGTTCTTCCTTGTGAGGATGTCTCAATATAGGTGCATTTTTCAGCTCCAGAGGTGTTCCGTGAGCAGTGGGGCTGCTCTCTTCTGTCAGCTGTGGCAGCAGCGCTGTTTGTGGACACTACAGACCTGGGAAAGACTGTTGCAGAAGTAAAATGAAATGGTGAGTGCGCATTCAGGAGAGTGAAGCCGGTAGCGGCAGTTCTCCCCAGGCTGAGAGGCTGATTTACACTTACTCAAACTCATGTTTGACAATGTTAGACCTCTCAGTTTGCAGCTTGGAGCTCTGTACTTCAAGGTGAATCCAACTACAGCTCTGATTCATTTCACAGTTTCATGCATAGCTGGCTTACAGTGCTTAATTACTAATAGAAACCATTCAAAGAGATGAATAGCATGTGCTGAGGCAGCTGGAAACACGTCAGCAGAACACTGTGATTGCAAAAAGCAAGTTTTCATAAAATCATGGAATCCCAGGCTGGTTTGGGTTGGAAGGGGCCTCAAAGCTCATCCAGTTCCAGCCCCCTGCCATGGGCAGGGACACCTTCCACTAGACCAGGTTGCTCCAAGCCTCATCCAACCTGGCCTTGAACACTGCCAGGGATGGGGCAGCCACAGCTTCTCTGGGCAACCTGTGCCAGGGCCTCAGCACCCTCATGGGTTTTCTTTCTCTTGTTTTGACCTGAGATACATTTTCTTAGAAGAGCAGTTTCTTCGCACCCACGATATTCCTGTCTTTCTGCTCACCGAACTGGCGTTTTTGTATCTCGGTTTAAATGTCTCTATCCTGTTCCAGCCCTCTGCAGTGTACAATGTGCATTAATGATCATACATGATCATAATGATCATCAACATACTTCGCTCATGCATCAAAGCCCTGAATTCATCCATGTGCCACCAGTGCAGGGGCATTGTAAGAAGCACACATGACTTGGGATCAGAGGAGCTCTGCTGGAACACAGATCAATGGCAGGCAAGCTGTGTACCCTACCTGTGCCCAGCCCATGGCTCTGGCTGTTCGGCACAAGAGCCCTGGTCTCCTGAAGTCTGGTAAGTTGTTCCAGTTCCAGTCAGGAATTCCCCCTGGGAATACAGATGGTTATTATTGCCGAACAACTCACCCAAAGCAACCACAAGGAGAAGGCTGAGCTTACAAGAGCTGTATGGAGCAGTAGGAAAGCTTGTCTTGGTCCTTCAGCAGTCACTCATCCATCCTGTGATGTTACTGTCTCCTCATTACCTTGTTTCTGCTGCGCAGTGAATCAAAGCTCCTAGAGAAGGCTGGCACTGGCATAAGAAGTGTGTGTTTGTGTAGTGCCAGTTCTTTTGAGCCTTATAAAGCCACATCAGCTACCATTTACTTGGTGCCCAGGAGGCTGTAAATCAGTCCTGCCTTACTCTAAGTGGGTGTTTGATTTCTTGAGATGCAGGAACTAGAAGCAACAGCTTGATCCCCCTTTCCTAAAGTAGAAGCTGATACACAGCTCTCCTCCAGCACTTCCCAGCTGCTGCATCCTCTTGTGATGAGACAAGAGAAAACAAAAAGCCCCAAAATCGCAAAAAGTCACAAATGTTAAGATAAATTAGTCCCTTTTCTACAGTTTTGCCAGCACCTCTAAGTCCCTAGAGCCCCTCTAATGGTGCTGATAAGCCCTTTGAACGATGATGTATGACAATGAGTGTGAGTTTAAGCAAACCCTTATGTCACAGATTTGAAGTATTTGCTTGAAACATGCTTCTAAGGAAAAAAGGACATTTTCAAAGCATTCCTGTATAGGTGTGCAAAAAATAACCCCAAAACCATCCAGTAAAATCTGAAACACAGAAAGATATTCAGGCATTTTGGCAGGGAGAAGAGGTGGTGTCAGGAAACAAATGTAAACAGAAATGTTTCTATGGATTTTTTTTATTATTGTTTTTAAGACATAATTGGAACCAGATTTTAGCTTTGGATTTAACCGTTTCCCTGCAGCATCTGCAATGCTATCCCTGCATTGTGCACTTTAGGCTTAAGGAGCATGGGTACGAGGCTATGGAGCTGAGAAGGGAAAAACTCAGCATCTTCCTGCTCACATGGTTGGTACACATATAGCAGTGCCTTGGGAAAGCCACACACCTTCATTCTGGTTTTTACCAAACAGACTTCAAGGTAAATTACAAAATCAAAAGATACTCCTTCCCATTGAGGTCCACCTTCCTGCCCTCATGGATCCCGCAAGTTTCTTGCTCCACAGGGACAGCTTTGAGAAGAGTGAGGAGGTCAGGATGGGTTAATATCACGGTTGGATGAGCTTGAGCTCTTCTCTAGGGGGACCACATCGGGAGGGTATCTCACTGAGCCCAGGCATCTCATCTCCTGACTCTACGTTAGAGTAAGATCCATTGCAGGAAACAAGACAGGTCCTCCCCTGGATCAAGAGTCTGATGTGATGTGAATCACCCTGAATCCTTTTCACCCTCCTCCATAGATGTGTTATCTTTCACCCTCCTCAATAGGCGTGCCATCTAAAAGCATCCAATGGCGCTTCAATAGCGATGCAACATTTTTTGGAGGCAAAGGCTACCAGGAGAAAATGGCAGAGAAACCAGAACTCCAAAACCAAACACCAACACAAAACCCTCCTCAGCAGCAGCCCCCCAGTTGCTGCCTGGGAAGATCATTAATAGAGTAAGTAAATAAAGTTGTCCTCATGCCAGCTGAGACTTCCAGAAATATACACAGGCTGGTTATGGGGGAACCTGAGTGTCAAAGACATAATCCCATCCGTGAGGTGTGACACAGCCCCAGAATGTGGTTATTCTTTTACAGATATGTTTGTATATCAGCGCTTAACATATATATATTAATCTATGCATATAATTCATATATGGACATGTGGAGTTAGCCTGTGTTCATATTGATGATCTTTTTAATGCTGGCCTCGTCCCCAGAGAAAGTTTAAACATACTGGTGAGCTCTCCTATAGCTTTATCTGAAGTCCCCCTTAAATTATTTTTTAACTAAAAATCCTGCATCTAACAATGATCAGTCCAGTAATGAGCTGCCATATTCCAGATTTCCTTGTCTTTTTTAATCCTCTGGTCTTGCTTATCAGCTGTTTCATCATTTTCCACTGACACATTTGGGTCACAGCTTTACTTTTTCTAGTGTCTGTCATCCAGCAGGCCACATGATAACAACACAGAGTTCCTGAACTGCTGTTCCAAAATCCAGCCCTCCTTCCGAAGGGTTATAATGCCATCTAAGCACTGGTGAGATTCACTCCTTTCTGCAGACACACTTTTCTCATGGGGCAGGGCAAAATATTTTGAACATCAGCCCCTTTGCCTTATTCTTGTGAAATATGCTGATGGCTGAGGGAGAACCAGCCCCTACAGAAAGACTCAGAGGACCTTAAGGGTGGATTAAACTGAAGGCAAGGTCATTACTACAAAATGAGAAGTCAGACTTGCAAATAAACAACAGGAAATACAGTTAGGACCCTACAAGCGGAAGTTTGCGCCTGGATGGGGCAAAGGGGTGTCTGCACTCATTGATCATAAAGTGATTGCCACCAGCGGAGCAAGGAACTCCCAGTGAGGCTGTAGGATGTACTGAGGGAGCAAACTCCAGCAGACCTAGTAGAATTAGTTAAAACCTGGGGAGGTTTCAACTGGATCACCTTGTACAGAGTGATAAACTTACCTTTCCTGGAGCATGTGGCACAAGGAAAGAGGTGGAGAGAACTGCTTGTGCTCAGCTTGAAAAAGAACAAGTTAGAGGAGAATCTTACTGTTACAGCTAATGGAAGGTGTACAGAAGACAGAACCAGATTCTTCTTGGAGGTACAAAGTGCTGGGCCAAGAGGTAATGAAAAAAAGTTGGAACATAGGAAAGGGTATGTGTGACTTTATTTAGCACAAGGGTAGTCAAGTACTGGAGCAGCAGTTCAGAGAGTCTGCATCATCTCCACACTTTCAGATACTGAAAGCTTGGCAAGGTCCAGAGCAACCTGACCTGCTTGATCCTGATCAGAGCACAGAATTGGACTAAACAACCTCCAGAGATCATTTCCTACGTAAGTTCTAGGAATATGGGGAAAGCGGGATAAGTAAAAAGAGAAAATCACTAGGTTAGCATGTTAACTCTTGTTAAGAAGCCACAAGAAGGGCTGAGAGAAAATGTCATGATTTGTCTATAAATCAATTAGAGGAAAAGAGGGGATAAACCAAAGTGAAACCAGCACTTAAGCTAGGGGTCTAGTTTTAGCAAGAGCTAAATGTGGCTCTGTTTCTATATCTATCCATAAATGTGGATGCACTAAGGCTGGAAGTTAGAAATAGATCTTTTAATTTAATAGCAAGACTTGTAAGAAAATTCCCACATTAAAAAACTCAGGACAGAAGAAACCTCATATTCTTAAGGTGGAACATCTTCTGATAAAAATAACTTGAATAATCTAAGCTTGAAGGAACTTATTGAAGGAATTCAATAAGTTAATTCAGTGCTGATTAAGACTGCCAACTTTAGCAAGTAAAATTACCCCAAAACATGAGTAGCACTACCTAAATCCAGTGTAAACCTGCTCTATATTTCACCTAAAACCTAATGTTATTGCTCTAGTGTTCACTGATCAGCAACAGGCAGTTTTATAAAGCAATGGAGTAAGCAATGGAGAGTTCAGATAAGGAAAACTGACACTGCCAGTCAGTGAGTCCTTCAGGTTATTGTTGTACAGTAACAGTTACTTAAAAGTCGATGTAGATCATTGGTTGTATTCAGTCAATATTGCTCATGCTACTTTGAAGTGGAAGAGCTCTTGAGAAATCTTGAGTTACTATAAGCTCTGCTCTCTTCTAGTGTTTGCTGTTTCAGAGAACCTTTTAAACCACCTTTCAATTACCAGTGAAAGAGGCTTTGCCCCTTTGTCCAAAGGTATGTGGTGTGTGGTGTCCCTTTTGCCCAAACCAGCACAGAGCTCTTCAGCTTCAGAAATATTTTCAGCAAAAGGAAGCCGGTGAGTTCGCAGCCAGTTCCTATCCAGAAGAAATCACTAAACTTTTTATGCTTGCTTTATATTTTAAATGAGCATAAGGCAGGAAATGAGAATTCTACAGATGTCTTCTGCACCTACTGAGCTTTACTTGTAACTTTCCACATCCTATTGTATGGAGAACAACATAAAGCTACTGCAATGGAGCCATCATCAAAAAAATGATCCACAATAGTTCTGAATAATGCTTTCAATATGGTATTTCTCCCACACTGGATCATTCTCTGTGCCAACAGCAAGTGCAGACAAGATGTGAGGGGCAGAGATGAGCTGACTGTATGCTTGACCTTCCTGTTTACTGGGCATTGTCAGTTTGTGCTGAATTTAAAGTTGGTTAAAGGTGCAGGAAGTTTTTCAGTCTCTGGCTGATGGAAATACGTGTGGCTGAGCATCTCATTGTGTGGCAGGCTTGAATCACAGCTAACTGGTTCACTGGGATTTCTTCTGGGTTTCTTCATTCAAATCATGACAAGCAGCTGAAAGAAAAAGGTGGGTGGTTTTTAAAAGGGTGTACTAAGTATGTTTCAATGACCGACCTCGGAGCATTTTACTATATTGCTGTAGATTCTATTAAACCAGTACACCAGCATGGTAGGTTGGAGCAATAATGCTAACAACGTGGAGAAGTACCTCTTGAAAGACCCAGTTCAATCACAGCATTCAGAAGTCTATATTCTTACTTGGATTAGACATAGCAGTGTGGCTTTTCTGTGCCATAGGATTTAATTGGTTTTGAAAATCCCCTTTTAAATGCATGGTAAATCTTAAGTTTTAAGACCTTGTGGCCATTAAAAAGGTTACAAATATTACTTTGGCATTTTAGGCTTACCAGCCTACAATAGAGTAGCAGGATGCCAGCTCCTGTAATTATAGTTACCTGCAAGTTTAGCTGAAAACAAACACCCTAAACATGAAAGGATAGGCTACGGAGAACAGGGTCCCTCTTCAGCTTCAAACCCATCAGATAACTTCAGGTTCTTTAAAAGCTTGTATTGATGCTGGAGGCAGGATGGGTACCTGGAATGCTGGAAGAGGATGCTGTCCCTCGAGAGGTGCAGGCCCATACAGAGCTATCCCTGAGCAGAATGTGGGTGGTTGGCCACCAGTCCCAGTGCCACGGCATAGAGCAGGGACCATGGTGGGGACCCTCTGGTCTCTTCCATGGTGAGAGACACCATGGAGCAGCAACATGCCAGGAAGGGAGGTCAAAACTGCTCCCCAGAAAGTGGGTTTATCAACACCATCCTATTTCCCACTATTTTCAGCATTTATGGAAACTAGCTGCTAAGGCTGCTCACCTCAGTGTTGCTGACATTGATGTGATTTCAATTTCAAATATGCAATTTCACAAGATAACATTAAAAACCAGTGCATATAAGGAAGAAAATACAGAGCTATGTACATTCTATTATCTCTATGGACCTTCACAGCAACTACAAGCTCATCAGGCAACAACATCTTTTGAACAAAGAAAATAATTAACTTGAAAATAAAAATAAAACATAGGAAATATGTGTTGATGCCTTCAGTCCACTGCTCAGGTCTAGGTTCTCATTCCTTTCAATATTACTAGTCCCATAGGTACACATACACAGCAGATCAATGGGAGCAGGGAACACTTTGTCTTTGAAAACTCAGTCCTAAAGACGAGGCTTATGCTAGAGGAGACAATATAATCATAGTGTCACAGGCTGGTTTGGGTTGAAAGGGACTTCCAAGCTCATCCAGTCCCAACCTTCTGTCATGGGCAGACACAGTAGTAAAGACAGGGAAAACACAGGATTAAGGTTCATTTAATCACAGCATCTTGAGAGATTCATGTAAGAGGTTTCCCGTTTGTTTGGCTGCTTTTTCTCTCTAGTCCCACCCCTCTGCGCATTGGAACACATGTTTTCCAGCGGGCTGACAGCAGAATACTGGCAGAGCGAACCTGTAGCAACTCCACCTCCATTTCGCCTTAGCTGGAGTTCCCACAGGATGGAATACAATGTGATGGAGGAGGTAAGTGATCCTGCTGGCTTTTGGAAAGCTCTTGTCTGTTTTTGAAACCGGGAGATTATTTACTGAAGGAAATACGGTTTTTTTACTAGTGACAAGATACAAGGTGGAGTAACTGTTTGTACCTCTTTGAATCTAGCGGCATGTAAGCTTTGTCTACTTTAGTTAGGGATTGTTTGAAGAGTTCTTCTACCTGATGTCTTTAATGCATTTTAGTATCAGAAAGCCACTGGAGTCATAAAATCCAAATAAGTAGGGCTGCAAGTGGCTAAATTTAGGTACATGTACTCTGGAAACCACCTGGAACAGGCTTTGTTTCTTGACTGATAAACTAAAACTGGCAGAAAGCAAAACCAAACCAAACACAGAAGATGAGAAGATGCTGATCTTTAAAGAAGCATTACTGAAGACAGACAGAAACAGTATAATATAAGAAAGGATTTAGACATATCAGAACAGGATGAAGCCCTGCATCCCAGCACAACTGAATGAACACTTGTGTGGCGTTTCCTATTTTTAAAATACAGATGACTAACAAAAAAAACATCACACCAAATAAATTTTGAAAGACAAAAACATTTCTCGCTTGCAGCAAGGGACAGCAGCCTGTGGGCATTCCTAAGGACGCAAAGGAATTTGCCAGTTTAGAACACTTACCTGTGAATTCTTGTCTGTTAGGAGGAATCTCTGATGGCTTTCAAGTACATTTCTATGTTCCCCAGGAATTCAGAGGTGCTCTTTCAGCTACTGGTGTGTCTGCAGGTTGGACACATGAATTATATTTCTCCCCTTTGAATTATCTACAATCTGATATGTAAAGTTTTTCTACTTTTTACTTCAACTCAATTAATTCAAAATGAAAAGCAGCAATGGGAAAGAGTCTAATGCATTCAGTACTGGACTTGACATCTACTAAGGTATGCCAGGGAATATTGTATATGGACAAGAACAAATGCTAGATTACAAAGTTTTAGGTACCTCAAAGTAACTGGAGTGAACTTGTGGGGAATATTTGTAAGAACCTGTAATATAATTAGAGCCATTCCTAGGTTCAAAAAAAGGCAAGTTTGGGATTTAATGGCACTTCCTTGTATTCTAGTTCTGGAATTCAAGACAGGACACTGGCATGCCTAAAAGTATACAACAATAGAAATAGCCAAGAGCCCAACACAAAGCCTGAAGGACTTTTTGGGATCTTTTAAATAACAACCTTATGACAAGCTGTTGGAATTCGATGCTAGAAAGAGGAGTTGATGCTTGGCTCAGTGATGGGAATGATTAACAGTCTCTAGTTCCTAATCTTTTACTGACCGATAAATTACTTTGGAACTTGGAATAAATGTTTCTGTGCTGCTGTAGGATATTGAGTATAAAGCAACTTTAGGACCATGGTTATGACTTTGTGCACAAAATACCTTCATGAATTAATAAGGTTACCCTGAAAAGCACTTTAAAGCCAGAAAATGCAAGAATTCTCTTTTGGTAGAACATGTTCCTGGACATGCCACAACAAACTCATGTTAAACATGTGTATAGTTCCCTAATACAACAGACTACTGGGGTTTGGTAGTCTTCCTTTCCCAAACCATTTGAAGATACTACATGTTTAAACAGAGGCCTAAAAGAAAATCCAAAAATGTTCCTGTTAAGTCCAAAGTGTTGATGTTTTGGGTTAAAAATATCAAGTATCATAGCAATTTTGAGTCAATTTCACAAAAAAAAAAAAAGTAATAAAAAATTAAAAACAAAAAGAAACTCAATGTTTCAATTAAACTTAGAGGAAATGTAACTATTAATGTATGAAAATACACGTTTCGTCCAGGCAGGAAGCATGGACTGAGCCTTCACTGGCACAATAAAAACCTCCACTGTAATTCCGATATAAAACACTTGTAGCAAATTAACTATTTATTATGGATATCCACTTAACATTTCTGTTTATGCAGCTACAGAATAGGGAGGAGGCAGAATTGTTATTTCCCCAGTTCACATGAGAATTTAGTGGTGTCCCATTAGATGAATTTGTTTTCAGGCAGACTGAACCTTCTCAGGGAACAACAGAAGGATTCTTATTCAACAAGATCTATCAGTATAATTGTCATCAAGCAGATAAAAAGCATTTGCTTGCTTTAACTTTAGTTAAGAAAAGCCCAAATCAAGCAGTGACTGTTGAATGAGCTCTTCCAGAAAGGTTAAGCATGAAATCTGGAACATTTTCTGTATTCACCAGCTGAGGCAGAGGAGTTCAATGTGGTGATTATTGGTTTGTATGCCTACTGCAAGCATTGGTAAAGTTATAGACACAAGCTCTTTCACATCTTTCTACAGACAATGTTATCTAAGAATGGAAAAGAATACTCTAGAAAAGCCACCTGGAACATCCTGCTCTACCTGTGACAAAGGTGTCAGATGCAAAATCAGTACTGGCTTATACACAAAGTTCAATTCAGCGCAGCTGAAAGGGGTAACTGAAGTCTGCATATAATCACGAAGGTGCCTAAATATGAAACCACTTTGGTCAATAAATAATCTTCTCAGTCTGGTCTTGTACAGAAGCTTCTTTCCACAACAGAGATTCAGGAAACTTTATTTTGGGGAATTGAGAAATACCAACCACCAGCACTAAAATTAAAGAACTCTTCTACTTCAGATTCCATAACACTTTCTGGTTCCTTCAGACAGATGAGGAAAATATATCAAGAGGCAAGAATGAACCTGTAAACTCTTAAACAGTGTGACATTTGATTTTGAAACTCCACTGGGCTTTGCATTTTATTTTCCATACTGTGATAGCTTGACAAACAATAAAGCATGGGGCAAATGACCTAAAGCATCACCTTCACATTCCCTTGTGCATGCACATTCCATAATTAATATGTGTTTATTGTAATGGATCATGACAAGCCATCAAATTGCAAGGTTATACATCATGCAATACGTCTGGTTAAACCTTGGAACAACGTGCTACAAATGTATACTGAGTTGGTTACACAGAATAGCAAATGAAAATGACAAATGTCTTCCTTCAATATTCAAATAAAAGTAATAAAATGCAAATAAATGCAGCATAACCTTACACCCAGCCTGTTGCCTAAGGACATGGAGATGCCCATGGGGCTGGAGCAGCTCTGCTCTGGAGACAGGCTGAGAGAGCTGGGCTTGTTCAGCCTGGAGAAGAGAAGGCTCCTTAAAGGGGAGACCTTAGAGCAGCTCCAGTGCCTAAAGGGGCTAAAAGGAACCTGGAGAGGGGCTTTGGACAAGGGCCTGTAGGGACAGGACAGGGGGGAATGGCTTTAACCTGACAGAGGGGAGACTGAGGTGAGATCTTGGGAAGAAGTTCTTCCCTGTGAGAGTGCTGAGGTGCTGGCACAGGTTGCCCAGAGAAGCTGTGGCTGCCCTATCCTGTCAGTGTTCTAATCTATGGAGATGGGCAAATGTTTCAGCAAGATCTCAACTTTCTAAGATTCAGGAAATTATTTTTGCCAGCTGAATTCAAGTAAGCAAAGTGAATTTGTGTGTTTCTTTTACATTATTAGACAGCTAGAGGGGAAGAAAGCATGGGGACTTGTCTTCTTTGCACAAGAATATTGTCTAAAAGAATTCAGACTTTTCCTTTCAGCCCTGAAGTAAACTATGTAAACATAAATTACTGGTATTTAGAGACTCAGAGATGTGTTTCCGTGCATATACGTTTCAGCGTGTGTGCCTTTATCTTGATTGCTGTGCCAGACATTTGTACTGCAGGTTCTGCACAGGCTGAAGCACTGTGCGCCTACCTTAAGCAAGAAGCAAAACGTTCTCAGATCACTGCCTCCCACTGCAGATTTCTGCGGGGTTTTCATGGCAGGGACAAGTAAACAGGAGCAGCGCCGCTGAAAAATGCCCCACCTGCCCCCTCTGCTGGTAGCTCTGCTCTAGCGCCGAAAAACACGTCTTTCAACTGCGGCAGGATGGAATGGAGGGACAGGGCATGCTACCTCCATACACACATCAGTCTATGAGATCTCTAAATTGTATCAGCCATCACAAAGTGAGATAGATGACTTTGATCACCGGTCTCCTAAGGATGTGGGACAGGGTCAAACACTCTGCACAAGTACAGGTAGATTTTATCAGTCGCTCTTCCCTTATCCACAACACCATGGCTTCATCATAGAAAACCACCAGATTTGTCAGGCACAATTCGCCCTTAGTGAAGTCATGCTGGCTGTCACCAACCACCCTTTTATTGTTCATGTGCCTTAGCATGGTTTCCAAGAGGTTCTGCTCCAAGATTTTGCCAGGCACAGAGGTGAGACTGACCGGTCTGTAGTTTCCTGGGTCTTCCATTTTCCCCTTCTTGAAAATGGGGCTTGTATTTCCCTTTTTCCAGTCAGCAGGAACTTCACCAGGCTGCCACAACTTCTCAAATACGATGGACAGTGGCTTGGCAACTACATCTGCCAGTTCCCTCATGGAAAAAAGGAAGATCTAGGGAACTACAGACCTAGAAGTGCTCAAATCCAGTTTGGATGGGGCTTGGAGCAGCCTGCTCAAGTGCAAGGTGTTCCTGACCATGGCAGGGGGTTGGAACTGGATGAGCTTTAAGGTCCCTTCCCTCCCACATCAGACTGGGTTTCCATGAGTTTTGCTCAGCTGCTCTTCGACTCTGAGCAGCAACTTTGTGTAGGCAGGAACCTTTGCAGCAGGTGCCACCTTTGATCTTATTTCTCATACCTTGATTAGCAGCACATGGGGTTTATCTAACAGAAGATGACGTTCCTGCAAGACAGGACACACTTTGCCTGTATGCTCCTGGTGATTTTACAGCCATGGCCCAGTGCTCACCTCCCTCCTCACCCCGCTGTGGGGAAGCTATTGCACTGGGCTCACCCCCCACACTGGAAAACCATGTGAGCTCCAGTGCAGCCCCATCAGCCTTACTCTTAACACCCTGGCTCAAAAAACCTCGTGTCAATCTCTGACTTGTATTCCAAGATGGCTCAACAACCACTGTGCCCTGAGCCCACCTGCTTTCTCCACTGCAGCTCATGCTGAAGTCAAGATACAATGCAAATGAGATCATACAAAGAAATAACCTTTATTAGACAATTCAATCAAACCCTGAAGAAACAGTGGCAGGTAAACGTGACTAATGGTTTTTCCAGCAATGCAGAAACCTTTAAACTGAGAAATTCAGGAAGTTTCATGTTCCTCATGTTGCATTAGTAAGTTCTCTCTCTCCCGTGACATGAGATAGTGGTGTCCTGACAGCCCAAGACCCTTGCATTAACAGAGCAATTACTTAAAAATAGTAACCTCTAAAATCTTGCCTGTGCAACTGTTCCCACACAACTTTGTACCAAGGTTTCAAACTGTGTTCTCTTTGCTGTTGAAAAAAGACCAAAGGTTTAAAAACATCCAGCTTGTAAAAACCGAACAAGTCGTTTATGTACAGTACAGAGGTCTCATACTGGAAGGAGCCTGCTCAGCATCTTGATGGTGACCTGTGAGGTTTAACAGCTGAGACAGGTCGTAAGTTACTGCTGCTTCTTCTTCCTCAGGCTGAACACAACAGACACCAGATGAGCCTGACTTACAGCACTACACAAACCAGGAATAAAGCAAGAGGAGCTTGGCAGCAAGTAACTATGGTTTCCAAAAATGCTCATTTTCATTTCCCCTGGGTCACCTTGGAGCACAGGGCTCCCATTACACTGTGCTACTTCAAACAACATACAGGAAATGTTTGGCATTATAATCAACCCATCACACCCCAAACCTGCTGGTCTTGGATGCTCTCAGTATGCCAAGCTCCTCAAACAAGCCACAACCAGAGACTGTAGTACCTGGAAAGAGGATGAGGTGGAGGCAATGTGAGTGGCCAGGCCCCATCACCCCAAAACCCAGCACATCACCAGGGCAAGGCATGATGGGATTTGAGTTCTGCCACTTGCACCCTGTGCCATTGGACCTGACCCATGGAGCACAGAGGACATGTGGCACTACGACAGCAGCCACACTGGGAAATGGCTTAAATTAGAGACAGAAGTTTTGCGACCTCAGACCACCCCAGTCCTCCACACTCCTACCAACATCTGCTGGCTGCTCCCTGCTCTGCCTTGGCCTTTCCATTGGCATCTGGGAATTCTCCCCTCTCCCAGGAGTATGTGCAAGGTTGACACGATTTAGCCAGCAGCTGATTAGTGCAGAAGTGGCAATGGGGAGAGCGGAGGAGCTGACAGGAGGTTACCACAGAGATAAGCTCAGCACCAAGGCACTGGAAGAATCATCTGAAGAAACAATTCACCATAACAATGAAATTGCTTTTATTAAACCAGAAGTGTTAAGCCAAGAAAATAAATTACTGCTATGACAGACATATTTAGAACATAAGGAAGGACATTAAACCTTGAGCTCCAGGCCAATATAACCCTGAAACAGAAAGTTATGCTACTTTTACTTAAATACCTCAGTTTCTCTTCATGCCCTTCCAAAAACTTTATAAAATGTGCAGCTTACAGAACAAATAGTAACAGAATCACTTGTAACAAAATCTGTACAGCTCATAGCTTTAAAAATAATACTTTTTTTCTTTATCTCCAAACAGCTATGTTACTATTACTCATAAATACCAGGCAAACATGTTTTGAATCCCCAAGGCCCCATCCGACATCAAAGCTATTACGTGTAGTTGAAAGAAACCTTCCTGGGACTTCCCCCCAGCCATAGGTCACGTTTGGGGCTGTTTGTGATTATGTGTAAGAAAAAAAATGTATCTTCATGGGTGAAGACTGTCTCCTTCTGATGGTCAGAGGTCTTCAGGGTGTTTGAAATGGCAATCAAACCTGGAACACAGCAGCGTGCAATGGGTTAGACCAGCTGCACTCCCGCCACGGAGCAGGACCCATGGTCTCTCTGTCCTGGTGATCTTGGAAAATGCTTGAGAACCACTGTTTATCAGAGCTGTGTTTGAGTGGGGAAGGAGGGCTTTACTCAAAAAGCCTTGCAGGAGAAGCATGACTCTTCCCCTGTGAGGAGATCTGCACCTCAGAGCTTGCCCCAAGGCTCAGTCCTAGCATCAGCCACTTCTAAAGCCCCAACTATGACTTCCCCAGCAGCTCAGGGTATAACATTTTAACGTTGGCTGGTTCTGTTTAGCTGGTTTGAACTCTTTCACCTGTGGATATAAGCTGTGGACTGTGTGGTCATCACAGCCCACAGTGCCAAACCTACCAGCCACCTAGTACCCTGTGCCTTGGCCACTCCAGCCCTGATCCTGCCTCCCTTATGTGCATTCCCCTCTGCTCTCTGTGAGCAGGGAGGCTCAACCCTAAGGTCAGAGAGGAAGCTGCTAAGCCAAAAGCTGGCTGATGTGAGTGGGCCATGATGTGACTTTCCAAAGGCTGGCACCCGCACCACTGCTCTCCCTCCTCAGATCAACAGCCATTTCCTGGCAGGGAAGGCATCGTGCAGAAATCAGCTGCTCCCTCAGGCATCCTGGCTGAGGTTCCTCCACCTGGTGATGTGCAGTTTCCTTTGGAAGTTCAAAGGAAACTGGGATAAATCCAGCTTGGGGAGAACAGCGTGGGGTCTCCAGGGCAGGTCAGAGGGAAGAACTAAGAGCAGAATTTCAGCAAATAGCCACAAGAAACAGATTAGTGGTTAGACAGGTGGGCAGCATTCAGAGGAGAGCAGTTCATATGAACACTGGTGACTAAGGTCGTGCTTAATCCTCTACTACTTGAAAGGGATTTTGCTTGTTTTGCTTCTGCTTCACGCCAGGGAGGCATCAGATGGGCTGTTTGAGGTGACAGCTCTATGGAACCTGGTCTTCTCTGACCAAATGAATCAGAGCTCAGAGAGCAGTCAGGAATGCATGTGGAAAACTTTTCATTGAGAAGCTGAGGGTAAGGTTCCCCTGACAAACCTGACCAGCATGTAGACCTGCTGGAAAATCCCCTTCAGGGGCTACTTACAACTCTGCTTCCTTAGGCGGTATACGTGTGCAGAGGGGCTCACACTATTGTCGAGGGACTTATGGTGACCTGGCCTGCTTTCTGCAGAGGAGAGAAGCCAGCATTAGTACAGGGTTAGAGGACAACAGAATCAGGACATGATCTAGTGGAAAGGGAAGTGGCTGAGAACTCTAAGAAACATAACAGGAGACACACTGACAACTCAGAGCAAAAGGCTCCTGCTCCTCCATCTCACTGCTTCCCAGAAAAGGCACAAACCTCCCAGGAAAGGAGCTCAGCAGCATCTGCAGCAGAGCCCCATCCATCCCAGGAGGTCATGCATGTACCCCAGCCCATGACAGCATTACAGCTCCTGTGTGTGCAGCATCCCCTCCCCGTGCAGCCTCCAGCACTGAAGGTCCTTTCCAGAGCACCTCCTTGAGGACCTTGGCCACCAAAGGGGAGGCTCCACAAGAGAAGGGCTCTCATCCACCTCAGAGGAGATTGAGTCTCTGTGGTCACTGTCACTTCCCCACAGTGACCCCTAAACCAAAAGCAGCATCTTCAGTCCCCCCAGGAGAGGTCGTGGCTTGAGCTGGGGTGGCAGTTGCAGGAACAGGTGGAGTGAAGAGAGGATTTTGGCTGCTCGCACTTACTGTAGAAATGTACTGGCTGTTGGGGAATCGGGGTTTCTCCACCACTGCAGAGCTGTGCTGTGAGCTGAGGGGCATGTACGGTGGTGAGCCCAAGTCTTCACAGAAGCTTTCTTGTGGGATGCTGGAGACACAGCCGCTGTCGGATCCGCTGGAGCCGCTGCCTGACATGCAGTGTGAGGACTCAGAGCTCTCTGTTGCTGGAGAAAAGAGAGGAAGGTCACCCTGACAACCATGAATTTGGCCTACAGGTCTATGCTATATACACTTGATAATGTGTCTGTTTGCAGAGGCACTGGCCACACAAGCCCACAGATAAGCCACACTCTTGTATGGGCCTCTTTAAAACCATAGGTCACAAAATCACTCAAGGAAGTGTGGCAAATGATGCTGGAGACTGTTAGGCACTAGCCAGAGAAATTCACACAGGGGAAGCCAGGAGGTCACTAGACCAGGCTGCTGAGAGCAAGAGTTGGAGTGCCTTGTGCCAAAGGGTCAGAGACATAGCACTGTCTCCAAGGCCACAGCAGTCCCAGAACCACCACCAAGCTTCCCACAGGCATGGCTGCAGATCACAGAGTGCTTTACTAATCCCTGCATTCAACCTAACTCCCAACTTGGATGTTGAGACAGAGGTGGCACAGAAAGGGAGGGACAAGACAAGACAGGGACTGCAGAGGAGCCTGATCTGACTGCACAGTTCACAGCAAAAGGTAGGGATTAGCTGCAGAACGCTGGGCTCATACATACTCAGTGAGGGCTGGCTGCTCGTCTCATGCTCCAGCTCATCTTCCTCGATGCAGGTGCTAATGTCAAAGGGGTGGCTGGGAGCCAGGACACCAGGCAGCAGAGCCTGGTCCAGGTACATGTGGAGGTTGAGGGGCCCCAGAAGGGAGGAGGAGGAAGGGCTGTATGCAGCAGGGGTGCTGCCAGCGGAGAGCTGTGCCTGTGTCCTTTTATAGGGGTTGGAATGGTCAAACAGAGACACTGCGATGGATGCTCTGGTCCTGGCACCTGCCAGAAAACATACCGAAGAAGCCTGAGTACCAATCCTACCCAGCTCACAGGGAGCAAGGAGGAAGACATGGTTAGCACTTACCTCTGCCTTTCATGATGTAGTCGATAGCACGGTCATTGATAGCTGCCTCACTGGGTTTGATATCCAGGAATGGCTTGTTGCCCACACCCATGGAAACCATCTCCTGCATTCGGATTTCTGGAGAGGAAGAGACCCACAACCACACAATGAGGCTGACCCAACCCTCCCCACACCACTATGTAGCCCCAGACCACAGCGTTCCTGGGCCAGGCTACTCCCAAACTACTGAGATCAGATCTGTCCTCCCCTTGCTCCCCGGTCTTGAGGAGCCTCCAGGGACAAGCAATCATGCCCTACTCTGGCATAGTAGCTCAGTGCCATGCTGCCTGTGAGAGTCCTGCCAAGCAGGAAGCCTGCAGTGGAGAGAAGAGACTCAGCCAGCTTGGCTGAGGCAGCTCCCACTCCAGCAGTGGCCCAGATCACAGGGAGAACAGGAAGCCTTCCATGAGCAGAGCCCATGCTCACAGGGCAGGGAATCCGGTGATAGTATCTCCCATTTCTCCCACTGAGTCCAGCAGGTGTCTACAGTCATACAGACCTTGGACTGGATAGGTTCCCTGAGGATGAGGGGCACGGAAGGGACATGCCCAGCCAAGCTCAGCACATGCTTCTGAGGCTGCATGCCAGCACACAGCCACTTGCTGCACAAAGCTGCCTGCTAACATGCTCCAAACCTGCTCAGGACAGCATAAGCTGAACAGGGCTCCCGCACCTTTTGCGGCACAGACGCCCCAGGAAGGAATCACACCTTTATTGCGGGCTGCCTGTTGCCACAGGATCTTGGCAATGTCACTGGTCCAGGCCTGCTTAGTCTCGGCTGAGCTGGCCTGGAGGATGTAGGTGTCGCTGGACTTCCGCCTTCGGAACCAGATCTCAAAGCGCAGGCCACTATCTCCAGAGTTCTCTGTCAGGCCTATGTCTGCTGTCTGCCAGAAAAAGAAAGTGGGAAGCATCAGCTGGAACTCCACAGGGAGAAGAAAAGGTAAACCCTGCCTACACCCTGAGCCACAGCTACCCTCAGTTCAGCAGACCCAATGGGAAAGAGCCCAAGGATCTGGACAGGAGTAGGTATTATCTGGATGCTGCTGAGCAGAGACAGCCCAGACACTTCCCAGGACTTCACTCAGAGTCGGCATCACCTCCTTGCCATGCACATACTGCCTTTCCCTTACATTACTTGCCCCCTCAGAAGACCGTGGCCCCACACCTCATAGCACAGAGCAGGCCCATGCACTAAAGTGTGAAGTATTCCATTCTGGATTCAGTGCATGGCTTGAAGAAGACTTAGCAGTGGTGGGAGAAGCTTTTCTGCTGCAGGTGCTCCTGCTTCCCATTTCAGAGCCATGTGTCCATAAGGAAACCAGCCATGGACGCCTCCTGCACAAGAGGGAGCTGCAGGGCTACCCTTACCTTGAAGGAGCGCTTGTAGATGTACACGTCAAAGCCACCCTCGATCCTCTTCGGCTTGCTGAACAGGATCAGGTCCTCGAAGAGGAAGACATGTCGCTGGCACTTCCTACGGCCCAGCCAGATGGTGAACTCATCCTGACGCACCAGCTGCCCCTGCTCCTTCAGGTTCACCTGGACACAGGGAACATCCTGGTAAGACCCCAGAGGATCAGGTCTGGGCAGGCACAGATAGCAGGGTCCCATGTGGCTGTGGTGAAGAAGTGCCAACTATGTGCCACATCAGGTTGAAACAAGTGGCTCAGAGCTCAGAGGAGAGTTGTGCCTTTCTCCTAGGCCTAATCCCTCTCCTGTCACCCTGAGCAGATGTGTGACAAACCTCTGGGGTGACAACTGGAGGCAGCAGAAAGAACTTTCTTTTGGGGGGAATTAAAAAGATGAGGAGGAAATGAGTCCCATGAAACTGCCAGGAGCACATTTGGGTCAGGAGGCCAGTCCCTCAGTTTTTCCTGCCTCAGATCCACCTTTCTGCAGCCTGAGCCCTAGGGTTTATCCTCCTCCAGTGCTGCACTTCACATGCCTCTCCCTCAAGTCCCACCTAGCTGATTTTGGCCTATCTTGGGCATCAGCATCTGTTCAATTTCCTTCTTGCAAACTGCCTGACTCTTTATCACCAGCTCAGAAGAGATGGAAGCCCCAAGGCAGCCTGCAGGATGGACTCTGCAAGGGCTGCCAGGCTGCCCCACCTCACCAGTATGCAACAGGGAGCGTGTTGTGACAAGCAGCTCACCCAGCTCAAATTAACAGCATCCACACTGTCTGTCCTAACAGATCAAGAGCTCCAAGCCTTGCAGTTCCCTTCCCCTGTGCCTCAGTAGTCTTTCTATGCTGTACTGGCATTCTGTTCACTGTAGGAAGTTGAGGGGGGTTGCTCACCACACAACCCACAGACTCTAAGTCTAGATAAGGGGAAGAAGAGTGGCTCCACCTCCTGGGCAGGGGAGAACAATAACGCACATCACAGTCGCGGATGGCGTCCATGGCCAGGAGGTCATTCCCATGCCGGAGCTGAAATTTCACCATCTCCTCAGCAGCACGGAGGTATCCCAGCTCCTGCTCTTGTGCCTCGCTGCACTCCTTGATCAGGTCCTTCAGGAGTAGGGCATATTTGCTCATCCGCTGGATGGGTTTCAGCAGATAGGAGGCCAGGTCCATCTTATCCCCAAGCTGCACCTGCTTGAACTGAGAAATGCAGCAGAGTGAAGGCAGCAGCACGTGTGGAGCACCCCGTGTCCCCAAGCAGGCACTGATACGGCTGTCCTCACTGGGGTGCTCTCTTGGCTCTGCAGGGAAATGCAAGGCCCTAAGACCAGTGCTGCAGTGTGCTGGGCTCCTTTCCAAAGCACTCACTGCATGTCTGCCTGTGTCCCCCCATGTACACTTGACCAGAGAGATGTGCCAGGAAAGAAGGAGAAGTGCTGAGCATGCCTCGAGTGGGGAAGTTGGGCTTGTTTAAACACACCAGAGACCCAAACACCAAGAGCAATCATGATGCAGGCAGCGGAATCTACCTTAAAGAAAGTATTCCCATGGCTGGCGAGCAGTGAATCTGACTTCGGCTTGTTCTTGCTATACAACGCATACATCCCAAACTGGTCTTTCTGGAAAAGAGAATCCCATGTGAGAACAATGCCTGCCCAGGAAGCAGTGACAGCCATGCTTTGGGTTGATTAGTCTAGTTCTGCCTCCCCAAGCTGCAGCAAAGCCCCCCATGACATTAGGAGTGACTTTGTTTCAGGAGTGACTTTGTTTCAGGAATGACTTTGCTTCAAATTCATTAAGAGTCAGGGAATGTTCTTGTCTTCCTAAGTAAGCTAACACTTTTTAATCCATTGTTGCGCTACCCCTTGCCCCTTACATTCCCCAACAGGTACCATTCACCTGGTGGCAGCAAACATGCAAGAGTCAGCTGAGCTTAAGACCAGTAGCAACTGCTTCTCCCTGACAGCCCTTTCCAAGAAGAGCAGCAGGTCAGTACCTTCCCACTCACTGAAATCACTTTACACGGACACCACAAACAGAAGACAGGGTAAGGAATACCTCTGCATAAGCAGGTGGGGTCTAAGGAGCAGACACTGCCTTCCTGGCAGTGACTCTTGGTAGTGAAGAGCCACAGGAAAGACAAAGAGCATCTGCTCCTGCCTGGGCTCAGCCTCACAGAGCCATCCCAGTCTAGCGTTGCATTTGAGCTGGCAATGGACAAACCAACCCAGCACAGGGTCCCAAAGAAAGCCACAGCCCACTAACATGCAGGGAGCAGCCAGATGTACAGGAACTGCTGGGCAGAGGAGCCACACATGTGTTTGGAGGAACCCGGCCCCGGGGATGAGGTGCTGGTGGCCTTACGTGTCGGAGGAAGCAGTGGCTGACCCTAAGTGGGTGGTTGCAGCAGCTTTCCAGCTCCCGCAGGAAGTACTGGCTGTGGAAATCATAGAGTTTCTCCAGGTTCCCAAAAATGACGCTGCGCTTCCCACGCAGGTCCTGGGGGAGGTCCAGGCGCTCCATCTCAGGGAAGTAGCTGTCAATGATGTAGCAAAGCGACCTCACGTATTCCCGCTCTGTGGTTACCATCTCATCGATGATGTGACGTAGCTTGCTGTGAGAGGAAACACTCAGCCTTGAAAGGGCCCAGCCTGGGGCAGGGCTACAGCAGTTACAGTGCCAGCAGAGCATGGGACTATCCCTAGAGAATCCCTCCACAAGACCCAGCATGGCCCTTGAGCACCATCCAAGCTCAGGTTCACAAATGTCCATGACAGCTCTGACCCTGAGCACCGACAAAGCTCGTGGCTGCTCAAAAGAATTCCACTGGCTTTTCTGTTGAGGAAGGGTGAGCGCCTGGGTGGCTGTGATCCTGACCCAGCCTCAGCAGGACACACACACTCCTGAGCCCACCCAGCCCCTGCTCTGGACACAACAGGCTGCTCTGCAAATGGATGCACTCCTAAAACAACAGGGACAGCAGAAGCGGTGGTAACTGCTGTGAGGAGACAGCCTGATGACTGGGTGCTGTGGGAGGCAAGTTAACCCTGGGAGAGCACAAGCCCTGGACCCAGGTGCTGTTGGGCTTGGCCAGTGTAAATGAGAGTGAGAAACAAACCTTGTATCACTTGGTCAGCGAACAGCAATTCCTAGCACGGGTTGCTCTGCACGTCCCTAAAAGGATTGTTCTTAGGTACTCAAGGTTTCCACTGTGAGGCAGTGAAGCACCAAACATAACTACTCCAAAGCGTGCCTGCCTTCCCTGTCTCTATGGCTTCCCCAGGCCAACTCCTCTGACTGTTCAGAGGACCCAGAAATGGGACTGCCACAGTGCCCATGGACAGGAGGACTGCTGCATCGCTCCCTTGAGAAGCACAGCAGTTACTTTCCTGTCTGCTGGTACTCATCCCCTGACCTGAGTTTTCCTGACACATGGTAGGGTATCAAAGGCCTCGTCCAGAAGGGGATGTCTGCAGCCCTCCCATCCAGAGCAGTAACGGTGAAGTTGCTCTGCAGTCCCTCTACACTAATTTTTCATCTCTCCTATCAATTTTTTTCACAGAATCCCAGGCTGGTTTTGGTAGGAAGGGACCTTAAAGCTTATCCAGTTCCAACCCCCTGTCACAGGCAGGGACACCTTCCACTAGACCAGGTTACTCCAAGCCCCATCCAACCTGGCCTTGAACACTGCCAGGGATGGGGC
>WYDI02010955.1:0-37923 GCA_009867235.2 Psittacus erithacus | reverse complement strand
CATGTCCTTTTTATGTTGAGGACACCAGAACTGCACACAATACTCCAAGTGAGGCCTCACAAGAGCGGAGTAGAGGGGCAGGATCACCTCCTTCGACCTACTGGTCATGCTCCTTTTGATGCAGCCCAGCATACGGTTGGCTTTCTGGGTTGTGGCAAGAAACAGGATCTGCTGTAATTCTGACTGACGTCCCTTTGCTCAGTCTGTGGAATTCACCGAGAGACATGCCAAAGGAATAAAAGGCTTTCAAAATAGAGTCTGAGAAGTCACTAAACTCCATAAGCAAAGAACCAGGGAGAGCAACTGCTGTGTTACCAAATTATCCTTTGTTGCAAATTGTCCTTTGTTGTAAAATTGTTGCAAATTTGCCATGTACCAGCATCTTATTTTTTTTTTCTGAGTCTGTATTTATGCATTTCAAATCTTTAAGTCAATTTAATTCAGTAACTGCAACATTTGGTGCATTTGAGAAACTACAACTAGTTCTCCCCTTTCCTCTAACTGCAGTAATTTAGTAACATGATGCAAAATGAAGCCTACCCTGTATCAGACACCTTTATCACACCATCTTCCTAAAGGTATTCTTCAATTCTGCTCCACCCTAGCCCCTCGAAAGGCTGAGGCTAAGGCAGATGAACAGAGATGAGTAGAGATGATGATGATGTTGATGATGATTTGATGAAATATATATTGCTCAGAAAAATGCAGTTTTAGTCACTTTGAAATGATGTGAATGCAAGCCAAATGTGCTCATTTACAGAACTTTGAAAAATGCATTACACATAAAAGTAGAACTATCATTATGCCTGCCTTAATGTATTGCTCTTGGCATTCATACAAAACTTGGCTGTGCCTGCTTAAATTCCCAACTTTCTCTGAGATCCTAGCTTAGCATTCTTACTTCAGAGTATAAAGTAGAAATGGGAGATCTGATTTACCTTTTAATGTGCTATTTTGTATTAGTGTTTTTAAATCAAGTGGCTTTTGAAAAATTTTCTGAACTCAGTACTATCAAGTATTGCCCTCTCTGACTCAGTGATGTTGTCTTATACAAAATGGAGTACATCCAACATATGTATATCCTATTCATAAAATTCCTAGCCTTTGCATGCTCCACATCTCACCTGTTAAGGTGCTTTCCTGAACTCAGATCTGTTCTCTTTCCGACTGAGAGTAGATTCTGAAACAGTTTATTTCTTAGGTTAAATTAATACATTCTCCCAAGGCCATAGGTATTCTAAGGATAATGCAGAGAAGATCAGACTTCCGCTGTTAGAATTGCTCTTCTCTTTACAAAATCATTTGCAGCTTGGCAATTAAGATTAGAGGAGCTTAAGGTTTAATTCTGCTAAGGTGAATTGAAAACAAAATCTAAGTTGCACAATGTGGGTGGATGTTCTAACACTCCAGCAGAAAAAAATATGTGGCTTTCTTCAGCAGCTTCATGTGGATCCAGTCCACCTTCTCCTTTGCTTTTCCTTACCTGTGTTCCAAGAAAATTGTTTGTACAAGGTCACATAATGGTTCAACCCAAACTAATTGATTTTTTTTTTCATCTGCCTGTGTCTTAATGTGAAAAAAAAAAAAAAGGAAACACAAAACACTGTCTTCTCAGAATAATAATTATTTCTTTTGCTTAATTCAGAATCAAAAAATCCATTCTTTCACAGCCTTAAAACATAATCAGTTTCATTGCCATGAACGTGCTGAAATACACAAGTGAATTGAAAACTATATTTCTCCATTAATGCCGAGATCTGTCACAAGTAATTTTAGAATCACTTACTGATTTTTCATTACTAAGATTTAGAAAAGCACTCATTTGCTTCTCATCTGGGCATTTCTGACTTCATTCACAATAAAAACATTACTATAACTCCACCAAAATGAAACAGACAAACACCAATAAATTACCCCAAATATTACCCCAATATAGAGTGGGTTTTTCTGCATAGAAACTTTTCCTGGTTTGGGGGGAACCAGGATTGCAAGTCTGGGTTGTTGGGTTTGGTTTTTTTTTTTGCTTTTTTAAACCACTCTATTTTCACCCCTTTTGTTCAGAATACTAACAGGAATGTATGACAAAAAACTAAACAAACACAGTTCTCTAAGATGCAAAATTAATTGTATAGTCATATATGCATAACAAAACATGAGCATTGGTACAGCAAACCAGTCTCATTGTGCTGGCTCAAAACAAATATCTATAATTTTTCCATCTTTCTCTCCTTTAAGAATTCTCACAGAGAAATAAATGGATATTGAATTCATTATATATAGATCCAATTTGGTGGCCTTTGAAAATCATGCCTTTTGTTACAATTCTAAATGATCAGTATCACTAGCTAGGGTTTTTTAACGAATATTACTCCTTTTACTGTGTTTTTGTAACTATAGTTAACTGAAGTATTTGATCAAGGCTGTAAGAAACAGAGAATACCGTTTTCGTACGTGGGAGAAAAAACTCACCAAGCATCAATATTTCCTATTAAAGCAGAAAATATGTGAGCATCAAATATTTCTACCTGTGCCAATTATGAGTACGCTTGTCAAAGAGATGTTGCATGCAAGACAAAAAATATCTTCTCCATTAATATCACCAATCAGCTGCCAGCTATGGGCAGATCTGCTGTAGCTGCATTGCTGGCCTAGGTTCATCAGCTGTAGCTTTGGACTTGTAAATGCATAAAACACTCTTGCTCCTGCAGAGCTTTATAGGGGTTCAAGCCATCTGTAAGTAGATTCTTTATGCCTTACAGAAATTCAAGGGCAGCAAAATTGTGCCATTTTTTTTTGCTTCTATTGTATATTATATCCACACTACAGGATCTATTCAAAGCACACTTTTCAAGTAATAGCCCATAGGGAGTACATAAAAGTAGCAACCTGCAGTTAAAGTATAGTGAAGTGACCAACAAAGATTTAAGTCTTTATGTTTAGGGGCACACACTTAGAGGCATGCCAAATCAGGATGAAATTTCTCCTGCTACATCTAAAGTAAGATTGGTAAAGACAACATAATCCATGCCCTCTCTGTCCTTGTCATTGTTCAGCACTGCAGACTATAGGAGAAAGTCCATTACTCGAAATGTGTAAGTTCTCATGCATAGCTTAATGGCTTTTTGCTTTTATTTTTTTTCAGCTTAACTAATGTGCTTATCTAGTGCAGAACTATCAGCCAAAACTGGAAGCCCCTGGTAACACATTTTACGGTGGGACACAAAGTGAACATAATGAATTATTGAGCAGTCAAAAACCAGTGAAAGGCTGGTAATCAATTTTTCACTGAGAAAAGGTGGCGATATGCAAACAGGGGAAAGGTTATGATGGAAGTCATTTTACTTAACTTCAGATTTTTAAACTGCAGATGTTTATACTTGTACTAACACTGTGGGTCATCTTTGTAGTCAATAGAGCAAATGGACAGTTCCAGAGCACAATTCCACTAACCCATTTTAGACCCTTTTTATGAAATTAACTGTGCACTTCAGATGTATATTTCTAAGCACTGAGAATAAAGGTAGCCTAGATGCTTAGCTCTGATGTAGCTCCTGCATTGCAAAAGCTCCATTTGAAAAGTTCACATGAACCACACATAAAGTAACTGAATGTGCTTGGCAGAGGCTCCCACCTACAACTGAACCCTTTAATGTGCAGCGTCTGGGACCTTGCTGGCCTTTCCTATGACCTTCCTACACACACAGAACAGTACAAACCCTTTGGGAGGGACTGCTGTATTTCACTCTATCTGTCATCAAAACTGATCCATGTTTGAACAATAAAGGATAGGAACAGTGGCTTGCAGTCATAGATGATAGGTCATCTTGCCCATTCTTTTGCCCTCAGACAAGATCAGGTATTGTTTCTATCACATCTACCAAAATATATTTTTACATGAAAGTTGTGAAATGGTTGTATTAAGTATTACTGAGAAAAAAACCCAACCATACTAGGAAACCTAACTGTGATGTTCAGCTATCTCAGATTTATGAATAGATAGGCTCTTGAAAATAAAAATCCTGACAAAGCTCTATTCAAGACTTTGGCAATTCTAACTTCAGTAATCGTAAAATGTCCCTACATTCCATTTTATGGCTATGCTGATTTTATATAAAACCTATATCCATTATTCCAATGATTTGTAAGGAACAGAATATCTGTAGATCTATCTGGTTAATGTGCAGGCTAATGAAAGCTACAGGGTAATAGTCTGGCCTTAATTCACTGACTTCTTTCAAAGATCCAGCTCTCTATGCAGCCTATTAATCTACTGATGAGTCAAAACATTTCTGACGTATACAGGCACTGCTTCCAGACTTGCTAGGATTTGTTTGCATCTCCCTGGTTTTCTTCAATGTCAAAGTGCTATCCACAGCACCAAGCTAGTCTATTTTAAGAAATACTTTCAGAAAGGATGCCCTTATCAGGAAAGATTTTTGGATCTATGACGAAAAATATACACAGCACACAGCATACGTGACTTAAAACATAATGAAAAATAATTCTATTGACATGAAAGAAAAAGTAAGGGGTTGTTTCATATCTGATACCATAGTTCTGCAGCATATTTTCATAATGGAAAATGTAAAAGATGTAGAGGACTGATTTTGACATCATCTGTAATTTATGGCTAATCCAAACCACCTGAGCACATCCTACACAGAATAGGGGGGAGAGTCAAAGACAACTACAGGCTTTCTGCAGAGGTATTTTTGCAGTATTTCTTCTCCTCCTTTTAATTCCTGTTTAATTGTCTGGTTTTCAATAGCCAGGCCTTTGTGCCAGGGTCTGACACTATTTTGTAAAGCATTTATATGCTTTATAAACAGGACAGGAAAAGTAGCATTTAAAGCTAGTGGAGATGCACAGAGTGTATATGTTATATCTGAAAAACGTACTTTCAGAGATAAATAAGGCTTTCATAAATAGTTTTTGTCTGTTCAAACAACAATGAAAGTAAAGAAGACACAGCATTCCATCATGAAGATTGGGTTAGCTGGGATACTAAAACCAATATACTTAGCCTTACAGATCCTAATTTCCAGCCAAAGAAGGATAACTACAATTATCTTTGCATAAACTGAAATGTGCCTGTGAACTCATGGCCTTTGTTTAATGACTCAGCATATAATGCATTTGAGGGCAAAGATTGTTTATGATGCGCCCAGTGTACTCAAATTTTAAAACTAAGTATGTCACAAAAACTAATATAAATAGTTTTGTTATAAGAATTTCTATTTGAAAAGTTGCATGAGAATCTTCAAGGACTCTGCTTTGAACTAGCTATTGTAATTCTTATCACAATATGTAAAGTTCTCATATAGTTTGCTCATTCTATATCAGAGCGGCTAAAATCTGAGATTTAAGTCCTCTTCCTTTTGGCCTCATCTTTCTCTGCTCAAGAGCACTGTCTGGCTGCCACTGCTCTGCAGCTGTCTCGTATCTATCTCTGTAGCTGTCCTGGGTCAGTAGCCACCCTGTGTAACCTCAGTCCAACCATAACTTGGACTGTGTTCTCTGCTATTGGGTTCCTTATTTAATTGATGGTTGGATTCAAACCTGCTCTCTGCTAAATTAGCTGCTGTCTTCAGATTAATCCAGTGCTCTAGAACAGAGCAGGTTGATGGTGCTATGAGAAGTAAAAATCTTTAGGTTAAGGGACAAATGACTTCCCTCCCCCAATATATGCAATCACTACAAAGGAAACAAAAAACTATGTTTACAGGAAAGTATTTTATTCGCATAGAACAGGTAAGTAAGACAGACACTGGAATTCAGAGTAACCTTCTGCATCAACAACTGTAGTCTCCCATTATTACAGGCTACCGACTCAAATAATCCTGTTAATATCTTAAATGTATTGATAAGCCCAAGAGATTTGAGAACTGGCATCTGATACACATTTTCAGGATAATGGCACACAAAGATTACCCAAGATTGCTTTCACTTGGCCAAATACGTGTTACCACTTTAGAGTACACAGGTGTATGATATGCACAAATCACAGGAAATAACAAGAGGAGATTTGTCAATTTCACAGAATCTTGATTTATCTTCGTGAGAAACTCAAGTTCTTTTTACTATTTTTGTCAGAAACTTAATGATTATAGTTGAATATTTTTCCAGTTTCTGAGAGATGCATGCTTTAGAGAACCACAAGACACAGAAACTGACAGTACCTTTTACAAGATGACACAGTTTTTTTCTGTGTTCAGATGGAGCCTAGAGTACAGCCCAGATCCCCCTGCAATATATGCAGAGTAGTTTGTTAGCTGACAAGGCCCTGTGGTGGTGCATTCCCCTCCACTCTTTCCATCCTTTGTGCCACCTCACTACCTAAGGAGTTCCCATCAGACCTTGGTGTTTGTGTAATGGTTTGAGCAGTGAAGCATTCCTTGACCATACCACTAATTTTTGCATAGCTAAGGAAGGAGACACTGACCATTCCAGGGAGTCCTGCTGTGTAGCCAAGGTGGGAAGCAAGAGTGGGGATAATCAGTCATCTCCTGACAGTCTTGGAACATTTCTCCCCTCGGTTATAGCCTGAGTCTAACAGTACCATTGTTACTGGAATTTTGAAAAATTCTAGTAATTACTGACTCAGGTTGTGGCCAGGATGCAAATTTACTAAAGCAAATCATCTCGCAACCCTATAAACAGTGGTCCTAACTGGGACTCTCTGAGCTCTCTTAGACTGCAGAAGGCTGTGACCAGATCTCCCTCTGAGCAGGATGCCTCTCAGAGGTCACAGACTCTCCAGTTCGTGAAAATTGCAGGACCATTGCCAAAAGCTGATGATGGGACCTGGGCTGAAGACTCTCCACTCCTTGAGGCTCAACCCTCATCCACTGAGAAATGCTGAGACATTTGATGTGAATAATTCAATGAACTCACCACCTGAAAACTGCAGCCTACTGCTAGGTCAAAAGCCATGCAAAAATCTCATCTATAGTGAACTGGCACAATGATTCTTTAGGCAATTCTAATTGATTATACATGTGGTTCTAAACCACTCCTTTCACAACAGGCACTGAGTAGATTACATGGATTGCATTGGCTGTTGTCTAGAACAGGATTTCATGCAAATAGCTCACACTTCAGTACTTGCATATAGATGCCTAAGGTGTCTTAACCTTCACTGGTCTCACCCTCGACCACAATAATTCAAGTGATCTGTTAAGAAGTGGATAATTCAATACAAAATATTGTACTTGTATATCCAAAGACATTACCAGCAATGAGACAAAGACTGACAATAAAATGGAAACATGAAGAAAGACATTTTTATTACTGATCCTGCGAATAACCAAAACAGAATAGTGTGATTCCAGGGCACCACCAGAAGCTCCACCGGGCCTAATTGTTACAGAGTAAGAAGAGTCACCAGAAAGAAGAGCACATATGCAAACACCTGCAAACACACAGCTGTCATGCCATGTATCTGCTGCAGAAAACAGGGTTTGGAATAGCATTCTGAGGCCTTCCACAAAAAGACAGTTGACTTCTGCTTCCTCATACTTTTCTGTAGAAGCACACACATAACTATTGCGTGGTTTCTTGTTCAAAAGTCTCCTGATGTCGATTTGTGTGTTGAGAGAAGGACCTGTTCGGTATATAGACCCCAAAACTTATATCTGAAATCTGTTATAATACCTTTATCTTTCAAAACTACATTTTTCGTCTATCAATAAAAAAAGTAAATACATGATAAAATGAACATTTTTGCAGTTTTGAAGTATGAAACATTTTCTTTAATAAGCAATTTTTTGGCTGTTTCTCTTTCATCTTCTTTTAAAAAGAAATAAAAATATGTAAGAAAGACAATTCTCCTGCTACCTAAGAAGCTTTGTAACCTAATGAAGTTAGGCATATCTTATAATACAGGGGTAGTAATTTACAATTGCATAACATCTAAACTGAGAAATTGATATAAAAAATGGACATAGAGTGGCCCGGAGTGTATCACTAGGATTATACTGGCATAATAGAAAGATGAATCAGGCCTCAAATTAACAACTGGTCATTTTAAACTTCTGATGTACGCAAGCTTTAAAACTTTGTCCTTTTCTTGTTTTAGCAGTCATAGAATGAGACAGATATGAAAGGAAAAACACCCTCAGTAATCACTACTTTGAGGCAGAATTTAGAGAGGCACACAAGTAATTCATGTCCAGTGGCACAGTGAAACAAATACTAAAACAATAAATAAGAAATAAAAACATGTATAAAACAAATAAAACCAGCAGTTACTTTTTAAGAATTACAAAGACTGTTCAAAAGACTCACATTATTTATGCAACCAGCAACACAGACACATGTAAATTTTGTTAATGTGTTTTCTGCATATAATAAGTTGCTTTCCTGGTTAGGACTTTGACAGTGGTAACTAATACTCTAAAAATATTTGTTGCACATGTCTTGGTTTATGTTCTTCCAGTGTAAATGTACAGGATTATTTATAGTTCTTGTGGTATAGACAGAGCTTTTTAAAGCACTTAGCATCTTTTTTTTTATTTTTTATTTTATATGCATATTTTAGCATCTTTTAAAGCAAATTGAGAAGTTTTCTTTTTAACATTTTTTTTCTTTTTTGTTAACTGTACAAGAATTTACATTAAACTGACATCAGCTCCTTCCTGTGGACCATCTGAGTGGTTTAACAAAATAAAGACAGATGTCAGTGGAGCAACTTGAGCACTTCTTTGGTGGAAAGATGGTACTGACAGACTTTTTGTCTGTGTCCACTCTCACTAAAATATCTTCTGCTGCTATTTTCCTACTACCAATAAAGTCTTACAAGATCTCAGAAGACAGCAAAACCAGTTATCAAATGATATCAGCTTCTTTGTGTGTTCATAAAAGATTTCACAATTTCCTGGGATGGGAATTTGGGAATTATAAGAGCAACTTGATGAGAAAGATGTATTGTATGACTGATTTAATATACAGCTACTAAGAACAACACACTCTTTTACTCATAGACATGAGCCTTTCCCTCTCGGTGCTCATGATAGGGAAAACAGGCTTAGCTATTTTAAGACAAGCAGGAAATACATAAAAAAGAAATCAGGTGCTCCACAGAGGACCATGGCTAGTATAGCAGGAATACTCGGTAATGATTGTGCTGGCACTAAAGACGCCCTAGCATGGAAGATAGGAAAGGGCTGTAAATAGTTTTCTATTCTGGAAACTGTAACCTAAGAGAGGGTCATGGTGTTCCTGGGGTTTTGGTCACCTGTCTTTCAGCAGTATGGTCCTTCTTCACTCTACTGCAATAGGGATTTCTGTAACTGAATATATCAAACTGCATTTCTACCAGCATCTTGAATACTAGTTCAGAGCTGATAGGCATGGGCTGCTACGGTATTTTCAGCCGTATTAGACACAATGCGGATGTGGGAGTTCATCAGTGACTTACCTGAGTTGTTACCTCCCCTCTAGAAGAAAGGTTTATTATCTCTCCCACATTTCCAGATTGTTTTTCTATTATCTATTTATCTTCTATGCTTCTACTGACTACCTGCTTTAGCTGATAACTGCCAGCTGCCACAAGTTCTCTGCAGTGCCTGATAGAGATCTTCCACAGCTGAGTCTATTGCTGTAGTTACAATGTGCTGTGCTCTGTGTCCCCAGGAGCTGTAAAAGAAAAGAATTTTATTGGGCCTGGAATAGACATGGTTGATGCTCATAGGCAAAACTGTCCTCAATATAAAAACATGCTTTGTCTTTATTTTATCATTAAAATTCTACAGTCAAGTTGTACTTATATGAATTTTATCACAAAAACTTTATCACAAAAATACTATTTCTTTCACTAACAGAACTAGGATTAAGTTTTTATGCTTCTGACAGAGCTATCTATGTGGATGAAGGTTGAGTGAGACGTGGACTGACAATGATGAAGATTGAGTGAGACATGGACTGACAATGATTAGCTGTTGATATAAAGCTACAGAAGCTGGCCTAAGTGATTCACCAATATAATTTTAATTACAATATGCTGCATATTAGCTGCAGATGAGAATGCGCACCACATCAGCCTGCATATGAACACAAGAGAAGTCTGAATTACATATTTATGGAACAGAAATCAGTCCAGAAAAAAACCCAAACCAACATAATCAGAATGTAATTTTATATAGGCCAGAACAACACAGAGTCATAAACATGCACCCCCTAGATCTGGACTCTGCAAATAGAACACATAACTTGTGATGTAGCAGAGGAATCTAAGGTTAGAAGAGGACCTGTAAAATTTTGAGTTTGAATGAAACTGCCTGACAAATGTCATGTGAGGAAAATGGACTATTCCAGTAGGAAACTTACCCAGACTGTTAGTGGACAGACTCACAGAAAATGCCATCGGGTATTCCACATTTGCAGCACTTTTTGTCTTTTTTTTTTTCTTTTTTGTTCCTTTCTGGTGAAAAATAATTCCTAAACCTTTTTCCATTAATATCACTAAAAAGACCTCAAGCTGTAATCAACAGGAAACAGGAGAGTGGATAACACACAACCTCCCAGCGGTCTATCTTACTATCAAAAGGACACAGAATGAGTAACCCGACGTGTGACTTCTTGTCACACACATGCTAGATAGATATGTTTGTTTAACTTCTTCTTTACAATTAGATCACTGAAAAATGCGGAATGCCACCCTCCCATATACAGACTCATACGCACATGCACACGCAGCTCTGAACCTTTGCCAGCTTCTTGAAATTCACAAGGAAATTATTAACTGCTTTCACTAATACATTTTTAGTTCTTACCCTTAGAGGTAAGCTATGAACATTTTGACTTAGAATAATGGACTTCCTACACTGAAGGTGCTCTAAGACTGGAAAGATGTAAAATGATGAAAACAGGTTGGTTTTTAGGGTTTTTTTTAATCTGCAACCAGGAACCAAATCACTTCAGAGCCTTCACTCTGCAGCACACGCAAAGGAGCACATTCACATAAAAACCTCATGTCACTGCAATCGAGGTAGTATAAAAAATAAAATCATATGTCACCTGTTAGTCTGAGGGCTCATGGTAATTCTTGTGATTTTGAGCAGGATGCAAACATGAAGCTGTATCTGAACTTGTGCAGAATGTAGGCCAGAATCACACACTGTTATAACTGCACCTAGCTTATATTCAGTCTCTGCCTTGGACTAGAAAATGCAGAATGTGATGAAGTGATGAAGCAACATTAAGTCAAGATGCATACACATTCCCTAGAGATCATGTTCTGAAAAGAGGTATAGAAAGAAACTGCATGAGGCACAAACATACATACAGAAAATGTATGTCTATGTCATCGGTATATTCTACTTTTTCTATATAGATATGTTAATGTAAGCAGTAGTAAGATAAATACAAATTCATTATATATAAACACAGAACACATCCATTTGTACTATATGTAGCACTGTGCTATATTCAATGTGCAGTGTGTTCTATGCGGTACAGTAATGTGATACTGTGAAGTACAGTATGGAATATACCTTATCACATATATCACTTTGTAAATTTTATTGTCTATAATATATAGCATATAGTTATAATTAAAAAAATTAACTATATAACTAGATATCTTTTCTAGTTAACACACATCAGTGAAGGAAATAGAACTATGCAATGAAAAAGTTATTTCTATCTTAACCTATTTATTTTTCAAGTCCCTTTGAAAATCACATTCCTAACATTCTTTTAAAAAGCATGTAAATTGTAATATGTCACTGTAAAGGACAATGTAGCCATGCTCTGCATGTCAGAAGAACTGTCTGAGGTCCTACATGGCCTATGATTTTCTTCAGGGCGTACAAAGTATCTGAATATGGGAGAGAGCTTAGCATCACTGTTATGCCAAGTTTAAAACTTTGATTCAAGCACTAGTAGTTTCTCTATGAAAAATCTTGCATCAGATTTCATGCTAATTTACACATTTTTAATCCTGTATTTGTGGGCCTGCCTGGAAGTGAGTGTTTGACCATGAGCATTTGTACCCAACTCTTCTTTGCTCTTATGCCCAGGAGTCACTGCTTAGTGTTTACTCTTCCCTTTGCTTGGCTTAGGGGGCCTTTCGAGTTCTTGCTGGTCTTTCAAAACCCTTAGTGCAACCTGCTGCCAGGGCAGACTGGCACTGACTCTATGTGAGGATGCTGGGCACAGGCTTCTTTCACACAGATGCACATGAGATGACACACCACTACCTGAATTAACACAACTGTGACTTTCATGAGGTGCCCTCACAATGACCATGGCTGTTTGTTCCTAAAAATGTCCCTGGACTTAGGTACATAACTCGAGTATTACTTAGCTTATGCAAGGGCACAAAAATAACTCCAAGCTGTTCAGTCTGTTTCTGGAATAAAAGTGTTTGCTTGCCTCTACCAGTGAACTACTTACTACTCCCTATGACTACAGTGCCAGAATCTGCCCAGAGACTGTAGCGACCTGGCTGCTTTACAAACATGTGACAAAGCATTCTCTCCTGAATCAGAATAACTTGCAGTGGAAGCAGGTGATATAAAATTAGAACAATAATATCCTAAAAAAAGAGAAAGAATGATAAAATTTTAGATTACTGAGATTTCTGGGTCTGTGTCTTCTGATTTAATGACTATTGTTTAAACCACAAAATAATTCCTAATACTTCTCACATAGAAGGCAACAGATTCATAAGCCATGAAGCCAAAGAAACCTAACTTCTATGAACTTGTGCTACAAGATGGCAGTTCATCTTGTAGCACAAGTTGGATGGATTCTTTGTGGATAGATTCTTTGGTGTGTAATAGGTATTGCTACTCACGCTGCAGCTTTTTTTGAGGGATGGCAGGCTCTTTTTCAGATTATTTTTCCAAAAATTTTAATTCATTGTGGCTGATGCTAGCTAAGGGATTCAGTTGTATTAATGGAAAATAAAGAGAACCCTAGCAAGTCCTTCCCTCCTCAACTTGCAGCTCAGCAAACTGGAATATCCTCGACTACAACCCGAGTTCTCTCTACTCTTATCCACACACAAACAGTTTCAGCTCCTAACATGCCTGTAAAGTTCCTGTTCATAAGCTCTTAATAAACAAAGTACATCCAATAAAGTTAAGAAAATAAATAAATAAGACAACCAGGTTTACTTTTATGCATGTTTTGCAACATGATGTCAACAAATGCAATTACTCCAGCCTCCTCACACTACTTTTAAAGGTGCACATAATGTGCAACTTTTACCCATGAGAATAGGCATTATGGTAAAGGCTTTAATTATGCAATTATAAAATTATATTCTCTTTCCCTACAGGATTTTAGCCTTAAGGACAGAATTTCTGGAGAACTTAATGGTCACTTTCATAAATATGATCACTTACAAAACAGTTGAAACTTTTTTTTTTCTTAAGGGGGAGAAAAAGGTGGCAAAGAAAGGTGACCAGGATTGAAATTGACAACTCGTTGCTGACTGGCCAAATTTCAGGCCTTGCTTCGGAAGACGAAGTTCTCGCGTTTAGCACAAAAATATCTCTGTTAATGTTTGGTTTTTTCTCTTAAATGCAGCAAACTGGGGCCTTTTCGTAATCTTTCCGTGGAACAGAGAGTGCACCAGCCTTATGGTGTGAAATAGTCAGCATCCTCAGTCCAGAAGAGGAGGAGAACGGGGTGGGGCAGGGGGCGGATACGTCTTGTGCCGCCAGCAGTGAGGCGAAGAGCGCGACCGGGGAACTCCGAGGCTCCCCATGCCCCTCTGCTTCCGAGGGTAGCGCCCACCGCCCCGGTCTCAGCTCCCAGCGAGGGCTCTCCTCGCTCGGCGGCCCGGGCGGGGCAGTAGAAGGAGGCCACCAGCGCGGAGGGCTCACGCCTCGCACCGGAGGGCGCGGGACCCCAGTGCTGCCCGTCCTCCCGCCCCAGCCCGGCGCGTCCCGTCCCACCTCCCGCACTGGCTCCATCTCCCCGGGCCGGGCGCCGCGCCCCCGCCGGCCCCGCGGAGCCGGGTTGGGCAGCCCGGGAGGCGTCTCCTCCGCAGCCCCCGCCCCCCCGCGCCGGTGCTGAAGCGCCTCGGCCGCTCCCCAGCAGCACCCCCGGGACAGCGGCGTCCCGTCGGCCCCGCAGCAGCGCCCGGGCCTTCTTCCTTGCCGCCCGGCCCGGGCTGTCCCGCCGCTGCTCCGCTGCCGAGGACACCTCATGGGAAATAAATAAATTAATTACCCCACTCACCCCCGCGGCAGGGAGACGAGCCGGCGGCTGCCGCGGGATTAGATCCAGCCCGAGCTAGAGACCAGGTAACGTAACCTACCCGCCAGGAGGGAGGAGGAGGAGGAGGAGGAGCAGCAGCAGCGAGGCCGCTGAGGTCGCCCCCGCCGGGGAGGGCTCCGGGGGACGGAGAAGGGGCTGCCGCAGGCGGGGCGGTCCCCGGCTGGCGGCGTGAGGGCGACTGCTCCCGCGCTTTGCGCGCCGCACTGTCAGTCACACGCGCACACACGAGCCGCCCCCCACGCAGGGATGGATGGATGGATGGACGGACAGACGGACTGAAGGACGGACACCGCGTGGGGCGCAGCCGCCGCACCCCGCGGGCGCTGCCTCCCGTCTCCTCCGTCCCAAAGCAGCCACCGCAGGGAGAAGCCGCCTGCCCCGCCGGCCCTGCAGCGATCGGCGCCCTGCTCTGACGGCGGGGCAGGGAGGCGGGCGGCGGGGCCAGGCTGAGGCCGCGGCCCCGGGGGGGCGCGGCGCGATCCCGCCCCCGCCCAGCTGCGCGCATCCCCAAGGGGCGAAGAAGCCGCCTCCCGCTGCATCCGCGGGTGCGGCGGTACCGCCCGCCCCTTGCAGAGCCGCGGTCTGTCGCGCCCCCGCCCAGGGGCAGCTCCGCTGGGAGATGTGGGCGGGAGCCGCGGCGGTGTCTGCAGCCGCGCTAAAGCCGCGCTGCCGCGCTGGCCGTTATCAGAGCCGGGCCTACTCGAGTCATAGGGATAATGGTCGAGATGACCTTGGGCAAGGTGGGCCTCATGGACCCTCTGCTGCACCACGCCAGCTGCGGCCCTGCTCTGGGCTGCTCTGAGCCAGACAATGCCGGCATTATTATCTTCAAATACTGCTGGCTCCAGTAAGTGTTTGTGTACTGAGCTCTCTGAGTAACTGGTACCAGAGATGGGAGAATACTCCTCCCCCTCCATCGTTCTCTTTACTTGGCCTCTGCTAGCAAGCAGTGAACTCAAGGACCTTGAAGGGAATGGTCTGAAGAGCCTCATGAAGAGGGGCAATCATCCCCAACAGAAAAGGAATTCTCTGTGCTCACAGGGAGCATCGTGTCCTTGGTTCATGGTTGTTGAAGTGGCTCCTACAAGACACTGAAGCAATCAGACCGAGAAGTTTCCCTGTTCACATTTTGGAGACCAGTGTCCCCTGGTACCCTTGGGAGGACATATTACCTGTTTGTCCTTCAGGGGCACAGAACTGGCGTGAGTTCTCTCCACTGCTATTCCAGTAAGGCAGATAGGGAAACAAAACAGAGTAACATTTAGAAATAGCTGTTTCTTTCAAATGCCCGCCTGAGCTTTCAGCAGCAGAGTGTTGCTGAACTTATTATTGAAAGCTGTTTTGGGAAAAAGAAGGAAACTGAAGGAATCTGATGCCTCATAGAGGCATCCATTCTTATTTCATTGGTCTCTATAATAATGACCCATGTTTCCATAGTGACATCCATCTGCGCCTCTCAAGTTACTTATCAAATAGTAATGAAAGAGGTGCTTGCAGCTTCCATTGCAGGAATGGGGCCATAAACTTAACAGCACACCAATCAAGCCAACAAAATAGTGCCTGAGCTCTGTCTAGATGAATTATGGTACGGAAGTCAGACTTCTTTCAGAGAGAGGGATGTAGACTGATATTTAGAGGAAGCAGAAAACTGACAAATAGTTCAATAAAAGTGGTAAATGTTTTTATGTACACCTATTCAATCTAGGAATAATGTATAAGTGATTCGCTTAAAGACATCTCTCTCCTTCTTCCATTATTGTCTGCTAACTTTGAATATAATACTTGAGAGTGAGTGCAGAATATCTGCTCCTTCCACCTGGAGAAATAAATTCAGAGTAGAAAGTATACTCCAGATATTTCTATTATTTGTGCAACTGTAACACCATGCTTATAGCTCTGCCTCAGGGCCCAGCTAGCTTACTTTGCAACATTGTGTTTACATGTAAGTGTCCTCACAGCATAACAGGTCATCCTTCTGAATAGGCAAAGGGTTATGGATTATAGAAGGTTATGGATTTTCTTGTATGGCAGCAGTGAGTAATTTTGGTTAATGGAACCAGCCTTTTTTTATTTACATGATGATGATGTGGAGTATCCTAAATATCAACTGTAGTCTTCATGGAAGGCCTTCATTGATGGCAGAAAACTAAATTCATGAGTTCTATGGATAGGAAAACTATCCATAGAGTTATGTAGTGATACAAGTGATCTGAACAGGCATTTTACATGTAGAGGGGAGACTTTGAAATTCAAAGGGAAATATCAAAAGAAACGCTGTGGCTCTGCAGCTGCAGTGAAGAGAGGTGGAATTCTGTTTCAGCAATCTTCAGTGTGAATGCATTATTAATAGTATATAAAAAAGCCTCCTTCCATCTCTTTAACCTAATTCTATCTGTCACTTCTCTGGATTTAAGATCACTCAGTTCTTGCTATGACAAAATTCTCATTCTAGAATCCCAATTTTATGGAGGCAGATCCTGTGGGCAGAAGATGCTGTTGTTTATGGGCAGACAAGTTAAGGCAGATAAAAGAGCATTTCACCTTGAATCATAAGCTGGTGGTTTTGTTTTGGTTTTGTTTTTTTTAAAAAAAATTCTTTAATTGCTGTTCTTTCTTGGATTTGGTTCACTATGTCATATTTCTTACGTATATGTGTGTGTATATCTATATATAGATACATGTGTGTGTATATATATATTTCTGGCACCCACTCTTTTTCTTCATTTTAGTAAAAAGTCCTCTTTAGTATCCTTTATTTCTTAAGCAAATTATCCTGTCCTCTTTTTACAATGAGCAAGTGGTTTTATTTCCAGTAACTCTGGTTATTATTGGACCGTTTCCACTTGAAGGAGAGAGACTACGTCTCACCTGCTTTTATTTTTATTTTTTTTCCCTACTGCAGCATCAGAGGATGATTTTGCAGGGTTGCATTTTTCTTGAGATGCTCGCTTTTAGAAAAGATGGCATCTGAATATAATTCGCAATTAATTGTATCTCTGACACTATTGCCAGAGTTAAAGCTCTCCATTTTCTTATGTGAGGATCAAGAAAAGAAGAATATTCTTGGGCTGTGCTAATAATCTGTGTTGTTAAGTGAGTTTTATGTTCAAGGTCAGTATGACTATGACATTTGATTATCTTTTTATTTTTATTAAAAAATGACTAGGTCATAACTATTAATCATTAATAGAGGGAGTTACCAGTTTCTGCATCTATTTGTGTAATATATATGGCCTCGTGTTTGCAGAGCACTGAGGAGCGGGTTAAATAGGAAAATAGGAGCTCATTGACCAACTGGTTTGAATCAAATGAAAGTGAGAAACAGGCTACATCCCACATACACATCTCAGTCCAAACCTGCATTCCTTGACTTGCATGTATTTGTGAGCTGTTGTGCCATCTTCCATAATGTTATTGTGAATCTTGGAACATTTGAAGAAAAGTTTGCAGTATCCAAAAAAGAGTAATTGGGGTATAGGAGTAAGGAGATAATATTCCATGGCTTGAGGAATAGAGGGTATTGGACAAACTGACTCGGGAGCTCTATTTGGCGTTATAATGTCACATATTTCTGATATTTCTTATGGCTCTTGGTCTTACAGTCAAGCATTCAAAATAATGTTAAACTGTTATTGAAGAGCAAAAGTCTAGCTAACCAGGTCATGGTGGCTGTCAAACTAGGAAGTTTCTCTGTTTATTTTCTCTTGTAATCTCAAGATTTTTAATTCATAATATTTGTGTCTGATGAGGGAGATTAATTATCATCAGCTCGTTCTTTGTTTGATTATATTTTTATTTTTAGTTAATGCAGTGTCTTTAAGTAGTTCCTTTATTTGTTATCTTCAAGTTCAAGCCCCCAGTTGCATACTAATAGTTTTTTGGCTTCTGGACATGGTGCTTTCCTGTCTCGTGACACTTGCAGTAATATGTAATCAGAGGTGTGCGTTAAGAGCATTTGCTGATAAAAATTGAATAAGCATTTCTAAAGGGATATTAACATAACTAGGGCAATTAAACAAGTTCCCCCAATTGAAGGAGGAAAAGTAATGGAAAAAAATGGGACCATAGCACGATGTACTCTTTTCCTATGTGGCTGTAAGACTTAAGATCTTAAGAAATTGAATTAATGCTAATTCACAAAATCAAGAGGCACTAGAGAACAAACTAAAGCCTGCTTTATTTATTCCTTTTTTAAATGTAGCTGTTGATGCATTTTCTTTTAACTTGGTGTCACGATTATTGAGTGTGAAATATTGAATGTATTTTGGTTCCACCCAAGACAGCAGTGCTCTGAATCATAGTGTAAATTACATAGAATTGGTTAATAACTTTCGACTGTAGGAAACCTGTACTTTTAAGTGAACTATTGATTAACTGCATAAAACTCAAAAATTCTGGAAGTTGGGATATTTCAGAATAGGTGGATTTGATATTCTTTTCATATGGTTACAAGGAAAGATATTTGCAGCCTGTGATTTTAATGGTCAGAGCATAAAACTCCATGGATTGGAGTTGCCCTAATGTTCAGGTTTGTTTAAGTAGTGTTTGCTTTCTTCTAGCATGAACATTTGTACCCCTAAAAGATCACTTTTCATTTTTTTTGACAGCAAGCTTGGTAGTTATTTCACTTTTATCTCTCTTCAAGGTATTTCAGTGGAGGATTCAGCTGTAGGTGATGATCGAGGTGCTGTGGGAACATTCAGAAAACATGTTGCACATGGCTCAGAACACCTCCTATATTTCATGGCTTTTCTTATTTTTATATATTTTTAAAAGTTCTGGTCCTTTAGAATAACTAATCTTCCTACGCCAGCTAGCAGCCTCCTGCCGCAGCTTCAGGCATGACCATTGTCTAGTGCCCTCCTGTCATATGGCCTCAGGGATAGCAAACTGTTGGCAGCACTCCTGTTTGGCACTTAGTCATAGCACATAAGACAAAGACTTGTAATGATGTTCGAAATATGTTTGGCATCAAAGAAGTTTTGTCATTTGTTGTCACTACAGTGGCGGTAGTGACAATGCAATGATGTACATTGCTTTTTGCACGTGTACCATGAAATAGGAATTAGTAAAATTAGCTACAAAACAGAACTACATCATCCCAAAGCTAGAAATGATGTGTTTTTTTTTCCCACAGAAATAGATTAATTAAGATATTAAAATTCATCACTTAGACACTCTTTCAGTCTATGGTACAAGCAAAAAACAAACAAAAAAAGATGAAATGTAATTTATCTCTGTATTAGATTTAGACTTATAGTGCCAACTTCAGACTTGTACGTCTCAGTGCTTGTTTTCTGAATTCAAGAAATACTGGGAAGAAATATGTATTTTACAGTACCAAACCCATGAAGAAACAAACAAAAAAGAACTTACTATTTCCGTACTGACAAAAATGGCAAAAGCATGCATGCAAAATTCATATTTGATTTTTTAAAGAAAATTAGTTCCTACTGTATTAGTATTTGATTAGTATTGCAGATAGGGAAATGTGTTTACCCTCTGCAAATGCTTTTGAAATCAGTTGAGTTAGTTTTTTAACATTAGAAATTCAGTACTTTGTGGCATTTTTTTTTTTTTTTTTAGTTCTCTGGAATAATGACATAAATATTTGGCAGTGAAGGTTACAATTTTTGAAGTGATACAGAACTATGTTCAAACTACCAACTGTAATAACTTGGCTTTTAAGAGGCATAGCTGCTTTTCTCTGCTGACCTTATTGAGAGGTGGAAATTGGAAACCTTAAAATTTAGGACATCTCAACAGTTCGCCGTGCTATTGAATTAAAATGCCATTTTAATGGAGTTGCAATTGCTAAATTGAGCTTCTATAGTTAGCACCTTGGTGCAGTTTTAAAAAAGAAAAAAAAAAACCATCTGAATGATGTAAATAAACTCCCCATGGGAATTTAGGTGTCTGATTTCTTAACAATCATAATTTTACATGTTAAATTCCTTGACAATTCTGCCGTTGCTGAGTACACTTCCCACTGAAGAAATCTTTTGTAGAAGTTAACTGCTTTTTCATGCTGTCCCAGGTTGGATTTGGGTCTCAAACTGGGTACTAGACCCTGAGTTCTCAGCAGTGCCTCCTGCTGATGATAGAAATGGAAACTGATTAGCTATAAACTGCAAACTGGAACTGAAGATTGGTTCCAGAGGCAGAAAAAATGCGCCTAGGGCAGCTACTCCAGCTGGCTAAAGAAGAGGCTTGCTTCTGGGAGCAGCTGGAGAGGACAGACTAGACTGTGGAGGGAAATTGGTGCTGGAAGCTGAAGCAGGCAATGGGTCTGTCACCCCATTACCAAACCTCTTTTAGGATGTACATTTTTATAGTCATTGTGCATAGCATTAAACTAAAGGCTTCCTTTCTGCCCTGAAGAATTTGTAAGATCTCTGCTCATTGTCCTAAGTCCCTGTCTTCCATTAGGTAGCTCTTTCCCTTCTTACCAGCGCGGCGAAGCAGGGGACTCAATAGCCCCTGATTAGTAGCCACAACATCAGATTTCGGCAAGGAATGAAAAAAAACTTGTGTATTTTGAGACCTCTGGGTTGTATATTTAAGGAAACTAGGTAGAAAAGAGTATGCCATAATAGCCTGTATTTACAAAGTGTGAAATAGGTATTGTATTTGTGAAGAATAAGAAAAAAGGAGATCCTGTTTTCTTGTTCAGATGTAATTATGTTGGCTGAAGGCATAAAGTATTTTTGTTCTCATGTAGTTTTTCTCATGTAGTTTCTCATCAGCTTTTATGATGCAGTTCTCCAGAAGGAGATGTTTTGATGTAGTTATGCTGGATATGAGGGTGCTTTATTTCAATTTAGCTTATTTTCTCATTCATACATAACAACGCTAGAGCATCATGAGCACTGTGCATAGTCTGTTCCAGTTTTAGCTGCATTAGACTAGTGAAAGAGGTCTATAAGCAAAGCTAATGAATATAAGAGCGAAACTCACATGAGGTAGAGAAATACAGGAAAAGTATTTAAAACTGAGACCAAAAGTACTGTGGTGTTTTCTCACTGCCAAATATCTCAGTCTTGCTTTGATTGGCATGTCCTCTCTTTCTGTGATTCCAGGTCCAAACTTGAGCTCCCTTCCTCTCATGGAGTTCTGCTGGGTTAAAAGGGGTTATTCATGGTTTACGCCCAGTAATGGCTGAAGAGGCTCGTTTGACTGCTTCTCAAGATGCAGTTAGTTAAGTCTTTTGGATCACTTGCTTTGATGTGCCTGATTAGTTTAGACAGAAATTATTTCCCATAATGATTACCAAAACAATTTCTCTGTTCCCAAAAAATACTTTGTCTGTCTTGTCTGTCCTCTCTTCTCGATTTTCTTTCTGTGAGAGCATTTTCTTTCTCCCCATTTATTAGAATAAAAATCTCAAAGTATCCAGTTACTATTGTACTTTGCGCATTCTGCTGGCATACTGTATTTTCCACTCTAAAACTGGAAACTGTTGGAGATGTTCTGTCTTGTAGAACAACTTTTATATGGCACAGATGATGCTCCTCCATAGTAACCAGTATTTATATATCATTATTATGCTATTTTTATCTTTATAGTTACGTATATTTACATTCTTTACCCTTCTATTTTTTAATTTTGCCTTTCAGGTGTTATGATCAGGGTAAAAAAAAAAGTAGCTTTAAAAAATTATAAATTTGGAAGGTGAAAACAGAGTTAAAGGGAAAGAGACGTTAACATGAGGAAATATTATTACTTTGAGGAATTTCATTGCGGTAAATACTTTCAAGCCAGCAGAAATGGAACAGTGTGTCATATTTTCATTCAGAGTGGGTTTTAGTTGTCTTCAGATTTTGTTTTGTTTTATTTTTAGAAGGAAGTAGAGAGAATGTTGATCTTTGCCTTTACTATTTCTGTGTGTTAACTGTAGGCCATAAAAAGGTTTTTGTTGTTGATGAATAGTTGTGTTGTGATGAATAATTGGCACAAAATGGGCGTGCCATTCTAGGCAATGCTGTTGTGTACCAATATATCCGTCAAACAAGATGTTAATAAAGAAATTAGTACGAAATATGAGAAAAAAATAACAACTATTGAGCACTACAGTTCTCAAGCATCAGTCTTACAGCCTTGAAAATAAAAGGCAAATGTAGAGTTTTATAGTCATGGTTTAGCTTAGTGATTAAGAATATCTTGAATTACAGGAATACTTTTCAAATAATAAGACTCATTCAGAGCTATTACACTTAACACTGCAAAATTAAATAAAGGCTAAAACAATCACCTTGAGTAGCGATGGCCTGTCACCTCAGTAGGAGACAACATGGACTGTGCAGTATGGATTTGTTCAGGTGCTTTAGCAGTGAGTGGGTGAAAAGAGGATTGTTCCTTCCTTACAGCTCGTACAACACCATGAAGCCCTATGGCAGTGTGCAGTCTGTCAAGCTGACCTGTATGTGCGCAGATGACTCCTTCTCATGTGTGCCATGAAAAAGGAGTTCTAACATACGAAGTGAGAATATGTCGCACGTACGTGTCTGAGTCCAGTAGCACCCCAATGCATACAGAATTTTGATCCAATTGACTGTTTCCAGCTCCTCATTATTTTTGTAATTAAAAAAATAATAGTGGCTTCCGCTGTTATGCTTAATAATAAAGCTGATTGTTTCGCACAACCTGGAAAATGTGGTCGTATTGTGATCATGATGTAATGGGATACAAAAGCATTCCTTTCCACAGTTAAAATAGGCTCTTCTTCTGAATGTGGTAGCATAGAAAGATGTTAATGAAGCAAGATGTTCTTGCTTAACTAGGTAATCAGCTTGCACTTCTGGATATGCTTTAGCATTGCTGAAATATTGTGTGCATAAAATGATGATTTAATCCTTATTGTTCTCAATGCAAATGTATTTTAGCTATGAGGCTATGATATTTTTCTTTTCTTGTAGCTATTTCCTGAAAAATTACCAAATCTATTGTAATTGCTGTGTCCAAGCTTACTGTTAAATTTTTATGCTTAAATTGCTGGTCTAATAGAATAGGTTTTTTACAGAATACTGAACAATGTTTTATTGAGGATACAGAATACGTTTTTAACCTTAATAAGGTAGTTAAAAATTCCTTCATTCTTTCCTTCCTGCTGTCCATCCTTCCTCTTCACTATGGCACTTACACTTTATATTGATCTGCCAAGAGTACCATATATGCATGTGGATGTGTTTTCCGTCTGATCCTTTTGACTTTTTGACTGCTACTGCTGAGCCCAGGACACTCTTTTGGAACACTTCTATGACCAGGTGCAAAGAAGGAGTAATGGATACTGTCAGCTAAAAAGAGTGTTTCATACAAGGAGAACAGCATGAAGAAAGCATGGGACTGAAGGAGGAAAAACTGAATGGTGGCAGTAAGGGAGTGTAAGGAGATGTGGAATCTGGACCCAGTAAGAAAACAAATGAATTGAATGCTTGGAGAAACCATTTTGCTGCCATTTCTTTGACTTAGCATTTGAACTGTTAGAACTGAATGGATGATTCTTTAGTCAGTATTTGATAGTAAATTTAAAATCCTAAAGAATGAAGGACTTCTGAAATCAAGGAAGTTTTTACTCAATCAGCCAAGCAGAGCAGGCTGTGTTTTCCAGTGTCAAGTGGCTAAGGTTGTTTGCTTTGAAACTGTTCTTACTGCTCCAAAGGGGAGTTTGAACTGTTTGGTCAATCCCTGCTGGGTTCATTAACTTTGTGTGTTTGTTTCTGTTACCCCATTGAGAAGGGAATGGTTTGTATTTGTGTTACTAAAAGATTGGACCTGAATTATTTAACCAAACCCCAGTGAACATGGAACCTTTAGTATTCGGTTGAACTTGTGCTACCAAGGTCATTTTCATCTGCTCCTCTGACCTCAACAGAGGGAATCCCTGCTTATTTCTTCATCTAGTAGAACTGTTTATCTGGGCCCTGCTGAGAATAGAAGTAGGCCGCCTACTTTCTGCAGCAAATGGGAATCACAAGAGGCTATCTCTTGTCCTAAAAAGAAAAAAGCTGATGGAAAAAGTTTTTTTGACTATTTTTTTTTTTTCCCTTCAGAGAATTGATAATTTCTTGTCTTGAAGGGTGTTGCAATGATTCTTTAAGCAGGAGTAGGAAGGTTGGTGACAGCAGTGAGAAGATGCAAGGTCTTGAAAGCACAGAAAGAAAGAAAGGTATGTGATACAAGTTGTCAGGCTACTGGACTTTAATTCTCAGGCAGTCCAGCAATCCAGCAAATCATTTTCTGCCCTGCTTTTGAGGAAAGCCATGGTACCATGAGCTACCTAAAAACCCCTCAGTGCCTCAGACTGGAGGGAATGCACAGTGCTGTCGGAGCACTGGCTTTAATTTCAATGCAAAAATGCAGCATAAGTATTAGAGCAGATTGAACAGTTCTGTTGTGGACCGTAGGTTGACTTTTGAGGCTTTTTGTGTTACTTCTGAGATTACCATCTTGAAAAAAACATGCATGAGCAAAATAGCTGCTGTAGAGCCACAATGAACCTGCACATTGATCTGAATCTTCTACCTGTGGTTGCTAAAAGTGTTGTATTTATCTCAAATAGACATACTCAGGGTGGCTAGAAAGAAGCTGATTAGTCCAGAGAGCAAAAAAAAGTGAGTGATAAGGGAAAGTTGCTGCTGTTTTGGTATTCAGGCCAGCTGGGAGTTGCATAAAATTTATCTGACTCCTGAGGAGCCTCAGTTGGCAGCATTTGTGTGGATTTCTGCCCATAAAAATAAACCTGCTTTACCCTGGTAGAAGCTACAGCCAAGAGTTGATCCCTCAGGGGTGAAAGCTTCTGCCAGCATAGTTGCCCCTCTAGGCAAAATAGAAAGATATTATACTACACCCTTGAATCACTATGGGTTATATCTCCTTCTTGTCTTTAAATGAAATTATCAGTTGCTGAATATTTTTATCACTATGCTCAAGTAATGTATACCCAAGTACAACTATCATGTTCCTGCTATAATATTCACCTACATTTATTGCTTACTCATTTTAAATGACTTCCTTTAATCATGGTCTAAATCTGGCTGAAAGGCTGAGTGCAGCTCCAAAAAATAGAACGCATTATTTGCCAATTTATATATCTGTATGTAAATCATAAACTTTCATAAGCTTTCAAGCTGGGGACCATCTTGCATTTTTTTAGAGGCTGGAAACAAATAATTTTTGCTCAACATAATAATTACACAACTGCAAAGATTTTTTGAAGTTAGAGCTAAAAGTTACAGGCTTTCACAAGATGTATGCCATTAAAAATTAAGATGCCAGTACAGGCAGTAGTGCCACTCATTCAAGCTCATTTTCCTTTTCACTTATATTTTGCAATGTCCTCATAGCATCCTGTTCCCTCTATTGTATTCTTTTATTTTGTGTTTAATTATCTATATCTTTATATAGACACATTTGAATACAATATAGTGAGAATGACTGAAGGGAAATCAAGGCACCAGGGGAAACATGAAATATCAGACTTGTGGTGAATAAACCTTAAGTCGGTTACAGAGTAGTTTTTCCTTACCTGGGACTTAAGTATGCTGGTATGTTTTTGAGTTACTAGAGCTGTTTGAGACTGCCAGCCTTTGAAGAGGTTGGGAATTAGGGAGGAATAGGGGAGGTAGGGCAGTGAGCATTCCCATGGAGTGGGCTGAAGCAGCAGTCATCATTGGGGAGGGCGAACAGACCAAGGGATTGGTGGGGGAGCATATGTTTTCACCACAGTGCCGTTGCAATAAGTTGATAACTATAGTCGGTGAGAAAGAACCTGCTGATATTTCCCTTTAGCCTGTGTGCTTGCAACTTGTGCACAGGCAGTTTTTAACCCACCAGTGTGTCTGGCTCATTTTGGAAGGTGCTGTACAAGAGAGGAGAGTTATTGTCATTTTGGAAACAGGTGGGAAAATCTCTGTGTTTCACACTGCCCAGGTACAGCAGATCTGGTCCTGCCATTGTCTGGTCATGGGTCTTCTCCATTCACTCCTAACTGTGGAGGACCTAACTATGCCTTGATGCTAACAACTGCAGAGAGTGCTTACACAAGAATAAGGCAAGAACCAGCCCAAAAGGCTGCGTGTTGGGCAATGTGATATGCAACGTACCTTTCAGATTGGCATTTTCTTCATTCCTAACACACTCAAACTTGTGCACTGTCACACCCTATGACATACCATATTACTCAAGCTTTTGTGTATCTGCAGTTATGTAAGTAAAAAAAAATCTTCATGCCTGAATAATACATTTTAAATAATTCACAGAGAATAGTTTTAAATTAATATATTGTCTTTATTTTCTGCAAACGGATCTACTATGGAATTCTTGAGATTATTCAAAAAGACTTGGCAGTATCTCTGGTAAAACTACTGTTTCTGTGGTCAGTTTTGAGCAGTCCCTGATGCATATCTGCATCGTCAGAGGCAGTCCTATCTACTTTGTTGACTTGAGTAAAATGTATTCTGCTGCCACTACTCCAACATTTGCAAGAAATCGTCTTTAATACCAGGCATTTTTATAGAATTTTAGAATGCTGCATATTCAGCTATTATGGAATACAGCCTCACAAAATTCCAGAAAAATATGAGACAAAATATTTATGTGTTATAAAAATTAATGTCTGATTAGCAATTTAATCAGTGTAGTTGCAAATTTCCTGTAAAAGTGCTGCCCCTTCAATTCTGCATCTCTGGGCAACTGTCCAGTTTTTACATAAGGTAAGCTGTCCTCTAGGTTGTTCTGTAAGGAACTGAGTTTTGTTGCAAGTTTTAATTGGATGGTTTATGAAGTGACTTAGTTAAGTAGATTGTGAATTAAAATTGCATTTAAGAGATTTGTCACTGCTTTTTGTCTGTCAAGGCAGAGATTTGCTTTTGCTGTAGAAGACTTGAAGATTTACTTTCAAAAGGGACAGTATTAGTTTTCTGTGGTATGTACATGCAGCATGACATAGTTTATCTGTACCTTCCATAAATTTTCTCCTATACAGCCATGATAGCCGTAAAGATGTTTGTAGTGCAACAATACTGAGTTGCACATTTTACAAACATGGTAACAAAATATGGGGGTTGCAGCGATGCAGAAAAGATTGCAAAATTTCAGATTTCAGCACTATGCTGTTAAGATGTGGATCTATTTCAGAGATGGAAAGAAGATGTTTAGGATCCAGAACATATATTTTTCACTTTCTTATTTTGCAGAAGTTAATAAACAAACATGAGACCCATACTCCTACCTATCCCAAAACATTTAAGATTTAAAAACATTGGACTGGAATAAGGAACTGGGTCACTATTTTCAGTCCCCTGCAATACCAAGATATAGGGCTGGATTCATCAAAATGCAGAGTTCAGTAGCACAGGTATCTATGATTGAGCAACTTATCTACACTCACTTTATATAATGGAGAGATATAAGCGCTTGTAGGCCACATATCATTTCATTACAGCTTAGATGTCAAAAACAGGTCAGGGAGATATGTACCAGGAGTTTATTTCTGCCCATTGCCTGTAAGTGGAGCATAGGTATCCAGATCACATGCAGATATGTGTTGATATCTAAATATGGTTGTGATGCATTCCTCCCTTAAATCAGAAGAAGTCACAAATCATGTGTAAGCCAAAGAATATCTTGCAGAGCTTGATTACAAACTCAAATCTTCCGTAAAATGTGGAATGCTAGAAGTGTATGCTGGTGAGAAAACCAGAGAAATGGAGATTGTTGCCCAATATCTGAGGTCTTGCAGGGGATTAGACAAAGAAATTATAAAGTCACACTAGCAGAAAGTAGTTTGTGACCAAACCTCCAAACCAAAACACTATGTAGCTTTAAGTACTGTTGCCATTGTCACTGCTAATATAAAGCATTCTTTCAAGAAAATCACTATCCTTGGGTTGTGACTGAAGGAAAAAATGTGCTGTGATATTAATGGTATCACTTGGTTGTCTGCAAAAGAGATTATTCTTTAAGTGTTGATTAATAAACAAATGTGCTGAAACAGATGTTAATGAGTAGCAAATGTGCACTGAAGTTCATATTGACATCCATACTAAATGATTATGGTGAACTTCAATTTTAGCAATTTAAGCTCATGAGCCTGGAGAAAAACCGAGCCTTTTTCTGGTGTCTGGCACTCTTCCAGGAAGAAACAGTTAAATTAAGTATGTGCCTATATGTGAGTGAGCAGCAAGGTGGAGTAAAGTCACTACATTTATGCAGCTATCTCAGAGGATCTCTCCAGTAGCTGTATTCATGTCATATTTAAAAACCCACTGCCATTATTATTCACGAAATACGCTGCCAGATTAGTTTCATATGGTGAGTTGAGTAATAGCCCTCTTGGTATTTCTGTGTTTTTACAGACAATGGTCCAAAGACAGCATTAACTTTTATTTTTGTCAAGTTCAAACTGACAGTGCACTGCAGGCCAAGTGCCTGCCACTGGCGTGCCCTGTGCCAATTAGCTCTGTCACTCAGAAGCACTCTTTAGCATCAGCTCTGACCTTCTACCTGATGGTCAGTTCTCTGAATTTAGAAGATCAGCCTCAGTGCAGGCACAGATTTAAGCCCTTGTGTCTGCTTTCAGAAGTGGATGGACAAAAGGCAGCTATGGTCTGCTACCGTGATGCCAAGGTGCTGCTGTGCTGTGCTTGCTTGTGTTGATCATGCAGTCAGCATCCCTAGAGCTGCGGGCTCACCTTTTAGGGACAGCACAGTGGTACCTGCTGTTAATCCCTCTTTCTGTGGCTGCTTTTCATGGATGCAGAAATCTTGAGGTCAGAGGTGATTTTCTCTTCCCCTGCTGGGGCGGGATGGGAATCCTGTGGAAGGAAGGGCCTGCCACTGAAGGGCACGGTGGGAGGGAGCAACTTTGCTGACATATGAGAGACTGTACCCAGGACCAGACACAAGTTGTCAAAATCTAACAGAGGGTGTCCAACATGAACAATGCCTGGCTTCCTATTTCTCTCCAATAATAGGAAACACAGTATTGTTGTCACCTCAGGGTCTCTGTCAGAGTTCAGCAGCCCTTGTTTACTTCCTTTTTGGCCCTCTTCTTATGTGCTTGTGTCAGCAAACATGTTCCCTTCCTGCCGTTGTCCTCAGTGCTGAGGAGAACACTTGCAAATAGTTCTCCCCACAGTTTGGCATTAGAGGCTTATGTATCACTGCAACATATTATCTCCAGTATATTTCATCCTTCCTGAAGGAAGCATTTCAGATTCAAATTAAAGTTTTGGACATTACAGAGATCAATTAAATAACGTTTTCTTATGATTAGGCTGGACTTTTTCTTTAAGCAGTGCTCATATTGGGTGTGCTTCCAGTAGTTCTGGAGCTTGTCTCACTTTACATGTGAGACTGCCACAGGCCTTAGAAATGCAGATCATCATTAGCATCAATATTTTTAGATAAATTAAGAAATTCATTGAGAAAACTGCTTCTTTCCATGTGAGTATTCATAGTTGTGGGTAGTGAAAGTAACAGCAGTTTGCTCACAAAATCTGCCCCAGAGACTGCCTAGAAATCCCAAACAAAGCACTTTTAAGAGCTTTGAGGCTTTGGTATCAGTTGCACAGTGAATAACTTGGACAATAAAATGTTTAATTTTTTTAACTTGAGTCATCAGAACGCTTTCCCATTTCATTTGGCCATGTGTTTCATCCTTTCCAGCATTTATTGGGTCAAGGCAAGCATGGTGTGTGAGACTGGAGAAAAATAACAATTGTAAGGACACATATACCTTTTTGTTTGCTTTTCTAACAAAGTAGTTAAGGTCACTTTTGCAGTTAAAAAAGAAAGGCTTTTGATGTGAACTTATAAAAGCGTTTTGCTCGTAATTCTTGAGTGAATTTATGATCTGATCTAAGGTACAACTTGCCTTTTCTATATGCACATGTTTTATCATGAGTATTGCAGATGACTCATTTTTTTCCTGTACAGAAATGGTGAGGCTCTGTAAAATTTAAAGAAGTAACAGAAAATAATTTTTGTGGCTCTGAAGCAAATTCTGCATTTCCTCCAGCCAAATGCAGCTTTTTAAATAATGTAGTGGATAGCAATGCTTATTAATACAAAGAAGTTTCTAATTATTCCATAAAGCATAATGCAGTATTTTACTATGCCTGTTAATGGAGCAGTCTAAAAAAGTCCAAGTTAATTGCATATTTACTGTTAATTGCTGGACAATTTTGTTCAAATGAGAAAAAAATTAGTCTTCTGCAACATGTTAGTTGCATTGAGTGCCTCCAATTTTGCTTTTAAGCTTTTACTGATGATCATTTTATTACATTTTAATTGGTTGAACAAAATCATATTAATGCTGATTTTAACTTACTATACATTTTAAAAGGCAGGTTCACACGCTGCATCTCAGTACATGCTGAGCTCCTGTGGCATTAGGCACAAACTATGTTCAGGTGTCTCCAGATATTAGCGCTCACTTTAAAGGCTCATTTTAAATATACTTTTAAATGGGCACAGAGAATGATAAGGAAAAATCCTACATGTCAGATAAAGAAACCGGGAAAGAAACCCTAAACAGGCGACATAGGAATTGTGTTCTGAATGTTGAGCTTCACCATAACCTCTTGCTCCTTAGTAATTTGAGATGCTTGTTGGTTTGGCAATTGGTTGCACAAAATAAACTGTTTAAACATCATGTGTGATAATCAGCCAATCAGGTCTCCAGAGAGTCTTTAAATGTTCAAACTGAACTGGCTCTGTATCTATCAAGTTGAGATTATTGTCTTGGACAGCAGCTCTCTGCCAGGTAATGTGTAATTTTTCCTATTTCCTTTTAGCTTTACTTAGTAGCAATAGGTAGTTTTAGATTATTGTGATAATCCATGCAAAACTAATTGACTAATTAAATGCAAGACAAGTCAACGCACCACTGCATGTTGCACAATATTTGCTAGTGGCTTTTTAATGATTACCTAGCATATAATAACAAAAGAGTGTGAAGCATTTTTAAAAGGAAATATTCTGTCTACTCCTAAAAAGTTATAACAAGGATTAATGACTGACTGGTGACACTCCCCAGTCTTGTCAGGCTTTATAGATTTGATTGACATTTTTTATTCATTTATTTTGCCAACATTTCTGAGAAAACAGAGGTCAAAGATGGATCTTCTAAAGGGAAAACTTAAAGAAAGAGAAGCATCAGTGTAGCTCAGGTCAGATATCTGGACTGATGGATGGGGAAAGTACATCAGAGTTAGAGTAAAGGGTGTGCTGAAAGTGGTTTTGTGGCTATGTGAGTTAGAGGAACAACAGGACAGTGCGAAAGAGTGCAAGCAAAGTGTCTGAAGTGTCTGAAGATGCTCAAAAAGCTCACAGCTAATATGGAAAAACATGAATGAGGGCAGGAGAAGATTTGAAGACAAGTTGGACGTAGCTGAGGCAACAGTCAGGGTAGATGATTGCTGTGGCAGTATGCGTGGGAATGAATACTAGAGCCTGGGCTGACAGGGAGAATTAATCCCTTTTGTTCTGAAGTAACATGTAATTTATAAATGGAATATCAATCTTGCTTTCAAGGCAGATCTTCATGATAAACTTCCTATTTTGATAAGGATCTGGGAGGGCAGCCACAACGTAAGCCCCGGGCATGAAACCAAGCTGTCCAATGAAGGCTGTTCAGCCTTGCTGAGCATTTAAACAGCCAATTCTTCTGCAGTGCCATAGATTTTTATAATAAAGAATAAAGGGTTGCTTTACAGCCAGAAGTGTGGGTGTATACTTCACTGGCACAAGTAACTCTGTTTCAGCCTTTTGCAACCTCAGAACTCCGTGTCCTGTGCCTCCTTTTAGCAGTAGGCACTTTAAAATTTACTAGATTCCTTTGACGGAAGCAAATGTGAAAGTAATTTCCAGTTCTGCTTTTCATATATAACAACCCGTCTAAAACCTCCAACCAACCTAAACGGTTTTGCCAATAGTTGATGCACTAGTGGTTTTGCAATGGCTGATTATACATGATTTTGCAGGAAAATTGACTGAGTTTATTTCATGCAGATAGCCTGGTGATTTTTGGTGCTGCTTTTGTCATCCCTGTTATCAAACCTTAAAGCCTTAAGGTCTAATTCTTTGCTTACTGAGCTCAAAACTGAGTGCAAAGCTGTCTGATTTCACTAGAGCAGGCTGATGGCTTAGAGGCCAGAATTTTGGCTGTCATCTTCACAGCTCCTCTGATGACAGAAGCACTGTAATGTCTTACCACATAGCAATCGTATGGACTTAACTGGGTCAAACTGCAAAACAAAAAATCACAAAACTGGTTAGTGGTGACAGTTCTCATGTTTATTTCCAATGGGTATTTTTACACCTTTTTTTTTTATTTGCATTTGCTTATTTTATGATTCTCAATAAATCTACATGAATGTTATTCATAAATTATTTATGAAAAAAGATATTGGTGAGCTCAAAAAAAAACCCATACTATTTTGGTTTTTGCCAGTGACTGGGACCCAGTGTGTATTCACACAGTCCCGTCCTCATGTAGAACTTAGCTATGGTAACTCATCAACAGTAAAAACAGTCACTTCCCTGTTAGTACAAATAGAATGAAAGAAAGGTATTCCTACAGAATAATGGTAGAGAGGTCCCCAAAGCCTTACAAAAAAGAGTCATGTTTGAATAAATGATTTTTCGTGACACTGCATGCAACACTAGTGAAGTTTCAATATGAAGAAAATTCCTTTTCCTTTAACTTCTTGCCTAAAAAACCTGTTTTTCAGATTGTTACACAAAATTGATTAGCTGTACAACTCCCTATCCCCTTAAACAGTCAGAAGGTAGAAAGAAATTGAGGGGGAAAAGAAACAAATGAGCCTGTCTCTTCTCCCCAGTCACAGAGGAAGAAAGCACTGTGCTTGACCCACATAACAGAAACAAGCAGGAAAATGAAAGATTTGTGTGCAGTGTGGTTACGGATATTAAAAAGCAATCACTGCGTGATGCTTAAACATTGCTTTATGGTGTTTCCACTGAGATACTCCGTTAGTATGTGATGATAATGAATCATGATTGTGCTTCACTGAGAGCTCTTGCCATGCCATAGCTGCATACTTTTCCGATTTTTTTTTTGTCTTCTTGCGGGTTGCACATGGAAACAAGGGAGAGAAATTACTTGAAGAACATAAGAGGAATAGAAGCAGCACAATTATAACGGTACTTAGAAGTGGAGAATCTTTTCAACACAGTTTTATTTCATTTTGTCAATATTTTTTTATTCAAGTTAGAAGTGCAGCTATAAATATAGTCCTGTGGGGAATGTGAGAGAATGCCTTTAAAAAATGTCCCTGGGCAGTGCATATGTGTTGACAAAAGTGGGGGATTTTAAAGTCTTTTTTTTTCCACTTCTGTAGACATAGCTTGTCTACAGCAACTAATTTGGGAAGGAATATTTTCATCTGAAGAGAGAGATTGAAATAAGGCAAGTACTTCTTTGCTGGTGAGCCACTCAACAACTATACAGTGTCTCAGTTCAGCTGGCAATGTTTCTCCCAGATCTAACTCCTACACGCTCAGATGGTAAGTCTTTAGAGCAGGGAAAAGTGCCATCTGGTGATTCAAAACAATACAAAACTGATGGAATCAACTTTTTGTAGATGACAAATGGAACTGGTCATCAATCTCAAATAAAATTGCCATATGTGATGTTTGGTTCTGAAGATCCTGGAAACTGAAAAAACACTCAACTATCTCCATTACCAGATTTCTGTTTAAAATTCTATTCTTTCATTATACTGCAGAAAATTAATATCATATGTTTAGCAGCAGTAAATAATAATTCATGCACTTCTGTAATCACAAAAAAGGCAGTGTCTGTGATGTGTGCTGATGAAAAAGCTATATGCCATATATGTGCCAATTACGTAATGATGAAGATTATAAACATATATTTGTGTTTTTACATTTGATTTTGGACTCCGATATAGGGTTTATGATTTACATGGATATTATATAGCATGTGTCATGTAAAAGAGTAATATAAATATAAAATATAAATGTAAAGCACCATAATGTCTAATATAGTTGAAGTCATTACATCATCTTTAGATTTCCTGGGAAAAGTCTCCTCCTGTATTCCATCTTATTCTAGGAAACTATCTGTGGTGGCCGTATGAAGTGTTAATTCATTTTTCCATTTTCCCTCATTGCTATCAGATTCATTGAAGCTGAAACATTTGCCTTAGTTGAGAGTAAATCTCAGGTATTCGTGAAGGAAGCATGATCGAAATGGATACTGCCAAATGGGGTACTCATTGGATATCATAGCATGAACCTTTTTGGCTTGTGTGTTTGCTTTGTAGCCTGCACATGGAGACATGCTGGTACAGCCTGGGTACCCAGGTTGGTGGTGGAAGGAAAGCCCTTGGTAGCCTGTACTCAGCAGCCAGCACCCCCCGAAGTCAGGGGGTAACTTACACACATGCCTCCCCTGCTGGCTAGCCCTTGCCCAAAGACATCTGAATTAAGGCTCCAGGATTAGAAAAACCTAATCTACATTGTAAGTGGCAGGTGGATGTAACTTCAGCCTGAGGTCATTATAATTTCAGTTGGCAGCCTGATGGTGGTGTGCAACTCAAGCAGTCTGCACTGGTAGTGCACTAGGTGGAGAGAGGGAGGTAGAAAAGCAAAACTAGAGCAGTTGATCTGTGGGAAAGAAAGTCTTTTTGAGCCCCTTACGTTTTGTCCCTTTTCACAAAGGGAATGACAGCAGACATGAAGTGAGATGATGCCTTGAAACATGCAGTGGAAAGGCAAAAGGAGTGAGAAGGTATCTGGGATGAAGAAAATTTGATGCACGAGCACAAAACATGAATAAGGTTCCATAAGAGGCAACCAAAAAAATCCTTCCTTTTGGTGTTTTCTGGACTAGAATAATTGAGATGGGACTACAAGAAGGAGAATCAGATCTTTTGGGGAATGGTTATCTGAGCTTAGCTACTCAAGCCTGAAGTCTTTAAGCTATGAGAGGTAAAGCCACCCCCCTTCTCCCCAGATAGTTTTATAACAACCACTCATCATAAGAGTAGAAGTCAACATATGAAAAGAACTATTTGAATGAGGGAAAAATTATACCTTCTGCAAATCAGAAGATGTAAGTGCAGTGAGAGCAGGAAGCAAATTTTTATTTTATGTGCCTTCATCCCCACAAACCAGGCATTTAAAATCAAGATACTGAATAGTGAAATGAAGAAAAATGAAAAAGGGAGATGAAATCCCACCTAATGACAAATCTAGAATCTTTGAAAGGTATTTTAACCATATGTGGCGTTACATACACTTTAAATCACTAGTCGTAAGTAGACCATCACTGTACTAAAATACTGGTGTAATGGAACAACCATTTCAGTGCTTTTGTCTATTTATGTGTCTTAACTGGCTTGAATTCATTCTTTCTTTCTTATTTTTTGCAAGACTTTTCGGAGAATATGAGTTGAATTGTAGTAGCATTGCAATACATAAAATTACTGATAGGTCCTCAATTTCAAATTCCAAATGAGTTATTTCTGACTTGGAAATAAGAAAAGAGGTGAACAGGAATGTAACTCCATCAAGTAAGAATTTTTGGTTTAGTAATGAGCTCTCTTCACCTATTATTAGGAAACTAATTTGTATCAGTCAGTATGAAATACAGCATTGAAACAACTGTTAATAATTTTTGCTTAGTAATTAATCTCTGAATTATGAGGAAGATTTTCTATAATGTATGAAAATATTTAAAGAGTTAGTTTCCCCCTGTGCTCAGCACTGGTGAGGCTGCACCTCCAACACTGTGTTCAGTTCTGTGTCCCTCACCACAAGAGAAATACTGAGTTGCTGAAGATGGTCCAGAGAAGGGCAATAAAGCTGGTGAAGGACCTGTGAGGAGTAGCTGAGGTAACTGAGGTTTAGTCTGATGAAGAGGAGGCTCAAGTGGGACCTTATGGCTCCCTACAACTACCTGAAAGGAGGTTGTAGTGAAGTGAGGGTAGGTCTCTTCTCCCAAGTAACAAGTGATAGGACAAGAGATAACAGCCTCAGCCTGTGCCAGGGGAAGTTTAGAGTGTATATTATGAAAACTTTCTTCACCGAGAATGTGATCAGGTATTGGAACAGGCTGCCCAGGTCAGTGGTGGAATCACTGTCCCTGGAAGTGTTCAAAAACCGTGTAGACGAGGCACTTAGTGACCTGATTTGGTGGTGAACTTGGCAGTCCTGGGATAAAGACTGGACTTGATAATTTTAACGGTCTCTTCCAGCCTAGTTCATTCTATGATTCTGTGAAATTCTGTGAAAGTCTATAAAAAAGCCTTGTGGGATGCACTGAATCCTTCGTGTAAGATACATTATTTTCTGTCCCTCAGTATGTACTTTATTTGTTCAAAATGATCCCAGGTTATGAATTTCTGACTTGGCAGGAATGTTATAGCTCAACAGTATGTACTAACATCTGGCTGCATAGTGCAGCTGAATTACTAGTGTGATAGCAGTAAGAGAAGAAAATGTCATGCAAATATACATAATTTTAGGCTCAAGGGCCCAGTATTCTTGTACAATACTGGTTAAACAGACTGACAGAGCAGAGATATTTTGAGATGTGTTAATATGGGAAAAGTAATTAGTTCCAAAATAGAAGTTACTGTAATTCAAGCAGTAGATATAAGCTGAGGAAAATAGTGCTAGCCCTTTGTGTAATCAAATCATACTGTAGGGTTGATGATTTGCCAAGTATTGTAGAGTTGAAATAGAAGATTTGAAGAGAAATTGAGAAGCAAATCCTTCACAAATAGAAGTCTTACGCGTATCACAGTGAAATATATCAATGACAGAAATTCAGTTTCCTTCGTTATTGCAACTGTCCTATCAGCTGAGTCACCAAATTGCTTCTGAAGGCTGGTGTAACAGTTGATATCTATGCTTGAGGAGCATTTAATTTCTAACAGAAAAGTGTCTGAAGGGCAATTTAACCATAAGTTCATAGAAAAATAGGTATGTATTAATTTCCTTATGTCACTAGGGAAATGTATTTCTTCAGCTAAATATAAATTCCTCATCTCTCCCTCCCAGCTACCTGAAATAGTGAAGAAATTGAAACTGTTTTTCCTTGTCTGCCGATATTCAATGAAGAACAATTAATTTTCTTCTCTCTCAGGTATCACTTTATCTTTCTTTCTCTCTCTTTCTTGCCAGTTTGTTTTTTTGGTTTTTTCCTCTCACCTCTTTCTTCTCTTTCTTTATCTAAATATAGTCATGTTATCCTTTTCCAACCAAGGTATTATTAAAGCTGCATTTCTAGACGTTACGCAGCCCATTGTGTGGTTACCTGGTAATAGAAGCCAGTGTCATGAAAAGATGCCAGGTCCTACACCTGGGTTGGGGCAGTCCCACGCGCAGGTACAAATTGGGCAGAGAAGTGATTCAGAGCAACCCTGCAGAGAAGGACTTGGGGGTGTTGTTTGATGAGAAAATGAACATGAGCTGGCTTCAGTGTGCGCTCGCAGCCCAGAAAGCCAACCGTATCCTGGGATGCATCAAGAGGAGCGCGACCAGCAGGTCAAAGGAGGCAATCCTGCCCCTCTACTCTGCTCTCGTGAAACCTCACTTGGAGTATTGTATGCAGTTCTGGTGTCCTCAACATAAAAAGGACATGGAACTGGTGGAACAAGTCCAGAGGGGTGCCACGAGGATGATCAGGGGAGTGCA